>JABSTQ010004970.1:0-100953 GCA_013358835.2 Ixodes persulcatus
ATGTAGCACGATGTCGCATGGTCCGATCCCAACCGCTGCCAACCAGTTGTTCGAGGCGGGGCTTAGGCCGCACGTCCGGGAGCTTCCTGGCTCGTGACGACGACCATTCCCGAATGAAGAACCCAGGGGTCCAGTGGAGGTGGGAGAATTGGTAACGTAACGAACGGTTTAATTACATGGTAGCGATACAGTCGTCAAATCCAAGAGAACAAATGGAGCTCTCACGACCCGCTTATATAGGGGTCAGTTTTCTCCCTCTCTCTCCGCCAGGGCAGCAGGTGCGACAGCCACGTGCCTTGCAGCTGGGTCCGCCGCGTCGCAGTCAGAAATGAGTCATAGCCAAGGTTTCCGCAGTTAGGCCAGGCCTCTCCCCTTCCGGAGCGCACGAACCCACACGCACACACACACACGTCCCGTTGACGTCACGGACGCGTGAGACACGTTTGGGCAGCCTTCGACAGGTGGGCGTCAGTCCTGAACACGTCGGGACTCGTTTTGGGACTCGTTTCCGCAGCGTTGAAACTCGGAAGAAGGTTGCGAGGTTCCATTCTTAACAAACGGTACTTGCGATGAGAAGTAAGCGCACGCATCAAAAGACTTAAATTGAAGGTTGGTAAGCAGGCTCCATGTAAACAGTAGGTACAAGGAGATGTTGATCATAGTTACCAGTGACCATCACCGACTTGTTATGCCTAATCAGTTGGTCCGATTCTGCTTGCAATTTTCAGTATCGACGTCGACCACTCAGCTACGGTTCGCGCTTTTGCAGCCCGAGTGGCGTCGCGACTGAAAATTTCGAGCGAAATCTCATCAGCGAATCAGCTTTAGCGTACATACTGCGGCGTCTACGCGGAATGAATCGCCACATGTCCCATTATTCACGCGAAGGTTTGCGGTGTAACGAGCCTCGGTAATTTCGCTGACGCCGCTCAAGATAATGAGGAATCGCCAGGAAGACGTAGAATCAACAATTCGAACGCGAAAAAGGGCAGGGGGACTCACACCGACGCCGACAACATCGCTTTCAATGGTTTTGTTGGTTTGTTTATGGACGACGGCGAGCTTTCTTGCCCACACCCCCATCGCGCATGCGCGGAGCCGGTGGCGTCGCTAGGGGCGCTCCGGTTTGTTTGTAAATATGAGTGGGGTATAGAGTTGAATTTATTTCGGTATTTTTTGAAGGATGCGAAATTGTCTGATGTCTCGAGGAAATAAACTTTTTAACAATATACTCTTTTTTTTTAAATAATTTGGATGTGATCAAGTGTGATCCAAGGTTTTCGTGATTTCTCGATCGAGATTTTACTTTATACGGAAATCATTCATCATAGCACTTCTTGAACAAGTCATAAAATGTATCGTAGGGCATCTTTACGTCGGATTGTAATGTCACAGATGGCCATCGAGAGCCATATTTTGTTTCTAAAAATGCAGCAAACCGTGTTCTGTTAATGGTTGGAAAGAAAAAAAAAACGTTGATTTCGCTCTTGATTTCAAATCACAGCAAGAAATGCGAGGAAAATAGGAATATGGTCGCTGATGCTACAACTGATCGTACCAGCTGCAGTAAGTCTTGGCCCATATTTGTAATGAAGAGACCCAGTACGCTTTCACTTTTAAGAGTAGTTCTAGTAGGTGACACAATCACATTCGCATATCCGAAAGAGCTCAGATCATTGCTAAATTGGGTCCCATCATGGGAAGGTTCCATCATATTAATATTAAAGTCGCCACCGAGAACAACAGAAACATTATTTGTTGATGCAAATTCCAAATAACTATATCAGAAGGATAGAAACCCTGCAACGTTGGCCGACGGCGGACGATACACGACAGAGAAAAGCCGACTGCCACTGGTTAAAGTTACAATTTCGTAGTCTTCATTCATCTCAGTCAGGCAGTCCAGTATTTGGTAAGTTCGCGTTGCTCTGCATAAATGGCGACACCGCCACCCCTCCGACAGATTCGATTTAGGCAAAAATGTTGGTATCCAGGCAAATTTAGCACGGGCTGGTCATCTTGGTACCACGTCTCTGGGAACATATATAACATCAAAAGCAACATCGCAGTCATCCAGAAGTGTGCAAACATCGTCCTCCTTGTTTCGGAGGGAACGCACATTAAGATGGAAAACAGTAACATCTTTTGGATTTGTATGCTCCTTAACGTCTGATGACAAAATTAATTCATGGTACTTCATTTTATTGCAGATCCACTCAAGTTTAGCCAAGTCATCATTATGAACGATGATGATGACTTGGCAGCGTGATGATGACTTGGCAAGCGTATGGAGTCGGGGTTTCACCACCAGCCCCGAATGTTTTTTTGTTTGTTTTCCTTCGTTAGCAACGTTTTTTTTTCCCCCGCTATCAGGATTCTTTGTTTAAAAATAGCGGCCAATGGAACCCTACGCGCTTCCCCCTTTCTTTTTTTTTACTTCGGGGTTATTTTCACGACTATTGCTTTGCTCTACCACAACTCGGGCGCAGCTTTGTAGCACCCCCCCCCCCCCCTTGTTTTTTCTCCCGAAAGAGAAACCGACAAAACATAAAAAAGGTCCAGATTCCTCGGAATGCCATACAACGACGCCTAACCCTGTCACAAGCCAGTGGACCCCTCTAATTCTCTTTGAGAGTAGCGTTATCCCCAGCGCAAAGTGGCGGCCGCCCGAAACAAACGAGAAAAAACTGCGGAGGTGGCCGCAGTACATGGCTCAAAGCTTTACTGATACTCAAACATTCCACTTTATCTCAGTTTCGCATAACATAGAATTAATTCTTTCGAAAAAAACAAACAAAACAGAAAAGCTTTTTACATATGATTTCGTAAAAAAGTTAATCACATGACCCAAAAAGCACCCAGCGCCCCTTGACGCTGTTACTTGGTGTCACAGAGTTTACTTATTCGAGTCATTTGTGGAAGCGGTGTCTCGTCCGGGCGATCAAAAGAAAATAACAACAAATGCGGTGCTCGGTAAAAGATGCTGGGGCCTTAGTGGCCAATCAGTTTTGTGAAGTGATTAATCGTAACACGTATTTATAAAAGTTAGTTAGAATCTCTTTTTTTTTTTTGTTAAACATAGCTTTGTGACAATAGAACTACGCTTTGATCAGTACGTATATAAGACGCAACACTCTAAATTTGTGGTAATTGATTTTTTGACATTTCGGCAGTCTGCTTCCATGCAATTTAGAAATCGCACACCTATTTATAAATCACGGTGACCGTTGAAATGAAACGAAATCCGGTGCTCTGGAAAAAAAAAAAAGAAAAAGATGGGACTTTGCTGTTGATTGCATCGCGGACTGGTTAATTTAGTTTCTTTTCCCGCACAAGGAGATCAGACACTTTTTTAGAGTGAGTAGCTTTATTTTTCAAAGCACTGCTTCACAGGAATGAAAAGTAGGCTCTGAGGGGCCGCTATTTAGGACGCAACGCCATTCCGACTTGTGACAGATTATTTCGCAACGTTATGACACAACACCATGAAAGAAACGTATGGCATATTTTGTTTTTGTACTGACGATATCAAAAATCTACATGCTATTTGGAAATCGTATCGTACGAAAAATCTTGTAACACGGAATAGCCGAAAAACCGAGCCAAACTTTTTTCCGAAGTAAAACCTGGTAGCGAAATGAGGCGTTCTCAATGGGACAAAGGGCCTCCTTCGCGATGGCCTTGGAGGCCCACAACTGTCCCTGCTATCCTCTTTCTGAACTACGGAACAAAAAACAAAGCCATTCTCGCAGCTCGCAGGGCGGGGGAACGGGATGGTGGGTTAAAGACGGACGACCAGTTCGCGCTTTCCACTTTTCCCCCGCTTCCTCCTCTCCCCCTTCTACCCTGTTCACCGTAGCCTGTTTCCTCCTCCCCCAGGGTGAGGAGGATCTTCTGCCTTGCAGAATCTCGTGTCTGGTCGTCGGCTGTGGCTTTCAGGGTCAAGCCGTCTGCTGATAACCGGAACAAAAACACGAGCTTTTACTTTATTTTTGTTTGGAAATAGCACTATATCGCGTAAGCAGGTGAGTGGAAAGGCTTCCTCCCCAGTGCAATCTGGATTCTAGAAAAGCTCCTATCGGAGATGAAATTCCACTGCAATATCCTTTTAACTGCGGAAGTTAAGCAACCTAATGGCGGCCGCATCACGTGATTCTAAGATGGCAGCGCCCATGCGACGGAGAATGGTGTATACTACTGTATATACCATTCTCCGTCGTTTTGGTTAACTGAGCTTGTATCTTTCTTCTTTTTTTTTACTTTTTTTTTTTACTTTGTGTTCTTTGTGAGCTGCCACTGCTGGCTGATTGTAGGGAGAGGGCCGAGGACACGTCAAGCTGCATTTATGCAGCCTTTTTCCTCGATCTCCTTCCATCATGGTTGGGATAGAAATAAATTTATAATGATTATTCTTATTAATATTATAATCATGATTATTATTATAATATTATAATAATGATTATTATTATTACATTATATTAAAGATTATTATTATTAATATTATATCAATGATTATTATTATTATAGGGTGTCTGCATGAATCTTAGCGCTGTAAAACGAGCCGGAAAAGTCGACGCCTGCAAATGGAATGCTGAAGCTTTCACCGAAACTGCATTCATATGGTGCGTTTTTTCTGGTCAAATTTCAAAGACGTAGCTTCTGTCCTGTGAAAAACGAGAACAATAAACTTGTTAGGGTCAACGGCCAATGTGCTCGCAGACGACCATCTTAGCGGTGGTTGTAACTTGTGGCGTCACCCATTTCCGGACAAGTGCAGCGAGCAGATGACGCACTCTGTGGTCTGCTCGCTGCGCCGATCGGGAGATGGCGCCACAAGTGTGGAGAGGAGGAGGAAATGGCTGAAGCAGCTGAAGGCTTCATCGATGAATTTATACTACACTCTATCCTGGAGTTGCCGAAGGCGAAACTGATCTGTTAAATACCGTCAAGTTTAAGGACGGCGAGGAAAAAAGGATTGCGGGAACGTGGAGATAACCAAGCAGAGGTATCTCATGGTAAACGCACGGAAAATAAGATAACGCACAAGACGACGCAAAACCTCAGACGCAGCTGGGGTTCCTCGCAAGGGAAGAGCAATATGCTATAGCCGTTCACGCGGAAAGGAAAGAGGGAAGACAGAAGACATGCCGCTGCAAATATTTGACAGAATTCAGCCAGACAGAGGGACCTTCTTAACTTAGACACCGCACCGAACAGCAGACACCCGCCAAGCCACCCTCCGTATGCGTGCCGGCCGCGCATACGGAGGGTGGCTCCGAAGCACCGAGAAAAAAAAAAGAAAGAAAAAGTGGATTTTCTGTTAGAAAGTGCGTCACGCGAGAGACGGCATTGAATGCGAGCTTGAATCGCGACTTATTGCTATTTCATGAGGATCAAAAACTTATACTTTTGCAAGTTGTATCGCCGTACAGTCGCTAAAATGTACGGATGAGTAAAGAAAGGCTGGGGACAAATGTATCAGCGGCCACGAGATCTCTCTCTCTCTCTCTCACTGGTGTACGGGTGAAAAGACGTCGTCGAAATATAGCCGATTGTGGTCTCACAAGTGGACACATGTCGATAAAGCTCACCCAGCAGAACACGCGTGATGCGTCCTATTAGTAGCCAAGAAAGCTAGACATGGTGATTTTAACCGTGTCTTGGATAAAATCACCGTGTTTAACAGTTACCTACACCAGGTTTTTTGCACTCTCGTTTTTCGTTCGGGAAAGCTCTCGATATCTCATTAGGAATGAAAGCTGACCGAGATGTATACGACAAGGGGTTAAAATCAAAGGTTAATTCCGCGAAACGTAGTGCTGGATATTTCAATGAACCAGTTTGAAACCGCATCTTTTCAGCGGTTCACAATTAAAACTAACCAGCCTTCTGCGCGATTAGTAAAAAAAGTGTCTTCTATAGTGTAATATAAGATTTGAAAGATTGCTCGCCTTTTGTTACTTCCTTCAGTTGTTTTCTTTCCAGCTTGCGGCGGAAACATGCGTCGTCTGTAAAAATCTCTACGACGATCAAATGGTTTAATAATCGCAAATATAAACGTTGCAGCAACCGCAGCTGTGTCGCATTCCCACCTGTTATGTCGAACATCAGGGCGCTAGTTTCGGTTTGAGGTCGGTGCTCCTGCTACAAAAGAGGTGGCGGCAGCATCCGTTTTGCACTCGGAGCCACAGTGAAATCATATCCAGTGGTCCCACTCAAGGCAACCTCCGGTAATCGCCCATAGACAACGCCCCTCAAGCCGGATGGCGACAGCTCTACTTTTAAAACCAAGAGAGAGAGAGAGAAAGAGAAACATGTCTTTAATATGGAGAGGAGGATCGCCTGCCTTGGCTTAAGCAGGAGGGGTAGGGTTATTTGGGTTGGGGGGGGGGGGGGTGTATGAAGATAAATACGGTGAGGTTACATGAGGTTATGTGTCCCCGATTTTCTGATGTAATCTGTCAGCGAGTCGAGGAGCGCTTTGCGGTGTTGTGGCGAGCCTCTGCGTCGGGCCCATTCGTCTAGCGTCCTCGGTCGGTCTTCCTCACGGAAGACTTCGAGGGCTTCTTGTCTGTGTCTATCTAGACCTTTGCAGTTTCAAAGAAGGTGTTGGAGTGTAACCATGTTGTTCCCCGTGCAGGTCTTGCACTTTGCTTCTTCTCGTTCCAGCAAGCCAAAGCTCGCCTGTTTCGCTGGTGTGCACGCCGTCTTGGTCCTGATACGACGGACCCGGACGGCAGCCCATCGGCTGTAGCCTGCTGGTATCTCGTCTTCTTGTGGCGGTAGGAGCCCCCTGAGGTAGGCCTTCCTCGCCTGCGTGGTGAGTTCGGCCAGGCAGAAAAAGAAAAAAACAGAAACAAGGCCAAAAGAATCGCTATAAGATAAATTCAGTATGCCTAATGCTATTATTTTAGAAAAACATAAGCCTCTTTATAATATAAACCTATATGGAAAAGGTAAAATCGAGCAGTGATTAAACTTCGCCGGTCACGTTGTCGGCGTTGTCGGCGTTGTCGGCAGAGCCAGGTCGTGTACCAGACACAGAAAGAGGGCTTGATATGCTCTCTTGGCAAACCAGAAGCCGTAAAGAATCCCCTAGCGGTGGTAGCGAGATACAGTTTAATCATTGGTACATGTTTTAATAAGCGCGTAAAAGTTAAATGTAGTAACCCTTCAGGTTTAAAATAGGGTGCACGTGATGTTTCGATTATGATCATGCACGACGACGTGGCTTTCAAAATGGTCGAATGTTGTGTCTCACTTCATCCATTCACTGCAAGCTGTTACTCCGTTGTTCCAGTATGATGGTTCCTCGGAGAATTAAAGAAGCATACTGCGAGGGCCGCGGTTGTGTGGAAGGCAAGTGATTGCAGAAGAGGCCGACAAGACACCCAAGACAAGGACCGATCAGGGATGTGATAATATGTGAAGGTGTTATTGCCACAGCACCCTAACAGGGATGTATTTTTTTCTGCCTCTTGCACCTTATTTGACCCTGTTTTAAGGCTACTTACTCTTTTGTAGTCCAACTTCTAGGGTTTGGCCTACAAATTCCAGCCACGTTATCTGCAGAAAACTTAACTTCGAAAATGACTCAGCTCATCATCATGGTGGCTGACACAAAAGAGAGAAGTCAGAGAATGCTGGAGAACAAATATCTTGACATACACATGGCATCATCCTTGTGGTTCTAATTAATTGTTGCATGAACATTTTCTGGTCATATTTGTACACGAGGTGATACTGCTAGTGGTACTAGGTTTGGACGAATCTGCAGCTTAACGATACGATACTCCGGCCGCATGCGCATACATAACGTTAAAGTATCTCACTTCACCATGCTGACGAAGCTTTGCGAAACAGCAAACGCTCAGCTAAAGCGTGCACTTCAGCCTCAGTTCAAAGGGTGTTCAGCCAATCGTAAGAACATTTGACGAGACTTTCGACAGCTGAGGGACGGTTGCAACCATAAGACAACATATCGTGAGAGGTCACTTACTTCAATTTAGCCTTGAGTAATTGTAACGGCAAAGTAACGTGTACAAGTCTGCTCTGTTGTTCCAGTATGATGGTTCCTCGGAGAATTAAAGAGCATACTGCGAGGGCCGCGGTTGTGTGGTGGCAAGTTGCAAGGGCCGGACACCAAGACAAGGACCATCAGTAGCAAGGGGGACAAAGGGAGAAAACTTAAGACTCAGCTCATCATCTGGGCCACAAAAAGGAAGTCAGAGACCGTATGCTGGAAAATATCTTGACATACAGCATCATCTTTGGGTGGCATGAACATTTTCTGGTCATATTTGTACACGAGGTGAACTGCTAGTGGTACTAGGTCGAATCTGCAGCTTACGGGGCATTACAAAAGTACTCACTTCACCATAACTTGCCAAACAGCAAAAGCTACGGCACCAGCGAGCCAATCGGAACATTTGACTGAGGGACGTGACAACATATCGTGAGAGCACATTCTTCCTGCGGAAAGCTCTCACATACTTAGCTTTGTTGGTCTGATTAGCTCGAAGAGGCCGTAGCGTTTTCTCTTTGTCAAGTTACACCGAAACAGGGTGTAGCTGTAGTTTAGATTGAAATTGAAGCATAAAATAGAGGGTTCTGGCATCTATCCTATTATCTCTTGTGCAATTATCGGTGTTGCAGCCACCTGTAATCACTTGAGCATAATCCGCAACTCGTCATATAAGAAACTGTGTAAATGGTTGGGTAAGTGCAGTAGTGGCAGTTTTTTATATCTGGGAAAAACAGTGGCTTGGAGGGCTCTCCTCCTCTTGACCATCTGTCTCAGACAGGGCTGCCTTCAAAAACCCTTTGAAGTCATTAGTCGGAAGGGAAAATTCTGGGATACCTTTAACACATATAGTAATTTCAGGCATCTATCAGACACTCGAGAGAAAGAACGTATTTATCCAGTTCGTTTTCGAAAACGGTGTCAACACAGTCTATTTTTTTTTTTTTCGATCACAACACTTTGCTGCGGCTACTGCACCGTAAGCAAGGCAAGACTCGCTCGAATATGGGATCCTTGGGACCAAATTGGTTGAGCAAACACAGGAACGTCCTTTCGTTTCGGAAAACATAAAGAGGACTGTTCGTTCTCTCAACTTTGCAGCGCTACAGGTGACACGGCAGACACGAAGAAAGGAATTCAGGTGCGGTGCAAAAAGAAAGGCGAATTATCGGATTATCGTTGGTGCCGAGTTCCGCCAGTGGAAGTCGCACGGAGGACGAAACAGACACTTGCAAAAAAAAAAATCAAAACATAATACAAAATACACGATTCGTCGTGAAAGCCCCTGATAAGTGGTTCGAACAGGCCCCCGCGCTCACCCATTCCTCTTTGCCCTCCCAAGTTGTCTTTTTCTTGGATATGGACGGGTACTTACACCTCTTTCAGTCGCGTGAGTTGTGCAACCGGTGAAAGAACAATAAAGTTCCACCGCGCTGCTTCCGAAAGCAAGCGATCACGCGCGCCATGTGAACAAACAGGGCATCCTCCAAGGAGATTAGAAGGGTAGGAGGGGGCATGACGTCAGCCGTGTAGCCTCCACAAGCCAAGCTCCCTTGACGCCTCGCCTCTTTCTCATTTTCCTCCTTGCCCTCCTCACTTATCGACCCAGCACGTGACCTACCGGACGGAGCTGCTTGCTTCACGTCTAGCCTTCGATCTGATAAAACCGGACGGAGCGCGCGCAAGCCTGCAAGGAATCCTACTACAATCAACCATCCATCTCGCACGTGACATGTCACGCGCACCAATTGCCCGAGAGATCGGGGGGTCACGTTCGGCACAACATCGTTTAAACTTTTTATGACTAGGCTTCACACATATTGCAACGCAACGTGCCCCCTCCAAGGCATCCTCACATTCCGAGTATAACGTGACATTCACGCGCTGCTCAGTGGCGCCCCAAGGACCAATCCACGAACTTACCGGTGGAAAGATATTGTCGTTCCTTTCGAAGCTTGCTTTTTGCATAGCTCGCGGGTGTACGGCGGCGCGCCAACGCAAAACTAAACCAGATAAGCAACTTCGCAGCTATGGTTTTGATAGGCGCGCCCCGGGAAAACGAAACCACGTAACCTCCAGATTTCCGAGATTTTGAGAGAAATGAGTATATTGTTTTTTATAAGCGTTAGAATAGCCCGGAATTTAGTTTACAACGTTAAATGATCACTGTTTATTTTGCTGAGAGTTTTCAGTCTTCCCGATTACCATGTCGTCCTTCAGCTGGCAACATTGGTTTATTTCTCTCGTATTCTGTCGCGCTCTTATCTGCTACTCCTCCTCACCCACTTTTACCCCCGCCGGCAACCGGACGACTGCGAGACTATACCGAAAGCTTGGAAAGCCTGCAAAGAATGGACACGGAGCAGACTCGTACGTAATTCAAATGCTCTACTCCAAATGCTGTACTATTTTTTTTAACTCGTAATTTTTATGCGTTTATTTCCGTACTTTGTGGTTCAACTTGTATACTTTTCGAAGTAACTGTTACAAATTGCATCAGAGAGGAAGAGATAATTAAAATATCAACTAGTAAATTCACTTTCTTCTAATCTTTCTGCTTGAAACCTTTACCACTTTCCGCACGTCGTAACACCGGGTGCATAGAAACCCTGCAGTTTTATTTATGTATTTAAATTTTGCAAACGCATCTTTCTCAAGAAGCTACCAACACCTAATTATTTCGCATTTTCATCCACGAATTCCAAATGCGATATGTCCCCATGCGCGTGTCGCGCTATCATAGCAATTCGGACGCGAAACCCGTTTTCTTCTCTTATCGCCTGAGTCGCGGGTAGGTCGATGTTGTCACTATCACGATATCTCCACTCGTCGTCGAAAAAAAACGCCGCTCGATTTTTTCGGAGAACGAGCGGCGCAATCGTACAGACAGCGACGGCTTTGTCCCGGTCACGATGTCTCTACTCGTCGTCGAAAATGCACCCCTCGCTTTTTGCCGGGCACGATCGAGCACGAGAGGCACAATCCTCCGCACCCTCCAGGACTGCCAACGCGGGAAGTCAGGATTTCCCTAGCGAACCCCTGCAATTTCCCTATTTCCTCTAAAATTTTCCTCGCTTGCCCAAATAATTAGATAATACTAACTATTCGTGCGTTGTTGTTGTTGTTGTTGTTGTTGTTGTTGTTGTTGTTGTTGTTTGTCTTTTGCATCACTTCCATTTTTATGATGAGAGATATATTATGTAGCCTTTACGCCTCGCATACGTTACGTAAAAATGTGTTCATCGGGTCAAAACTGCGGCCAAAGCAAACCTGGCGAGGGGAAGTATTAGCGGGAGATTCAAACTGACGAATGAAAACCTATATTCACCTTACATGCTATCCACGCCGTCTGAACATGATACTGCTTAATAACTTCAATAGCGCCTTTTGTAATACTCAGTCCAAAACAAAAGCTGTAACACAAGCGAGAGTTCTTGTACACAAAGAACACGACACACAGTAACTAGCATTTCGTGCACGGCACTTCACAAAATAATATTAGTCATGGTAAGTCTGCATCTCCAGACAGTATTTCTTCATATACTCAGGCTTTTTTTTTTTTTTTTCGAGAAGGCACAGCGGCGTTCCCAGAAGCTTCTATTTCCACATAGCACGAGAACGTTCCAAGAACATTCCGGGAATGTTCAAAAGAACATAGGCAACATTATCGGGATGTTGCAAATTTGCGCAAGAACGTATTCTATCAACGTTGTCAGAATATGGCGCTGGCACTTAACGCTTCATTAGGGATATGTTTTCTAAGGGACATTCTTACAATCTTCTGAGAACGACATGGAACATTATCAGGACATTCCATCAACATTCAAATATCCTAACGAGGTTCTAAAAACGTTCTCAAAACATCCAAAGAACTTCTGCAACTTTCTTGACATGTTGCAAATTTATGCCGGGACATCCTTAGAATCTCTTCGGAACGTGGCGTGGGTACATCGCTACATTCAGAGAACATTCTCTGAGGACTAATTTACAAAGATTCCACAATTACGGATTGAGGCTACAGCCCCAATGAGCAGCACTACATATATTGATGTGATAAAGCTCCTCACAGGGCGATATTGTTTAGTCGAAACAGATTTTTAGACGGCGCAAGCACAAGCTAGCCACTTTCTCAGCACACCAGCCTGAGCATGTACTAATGACAGTTTACTCCTACCTGTCACTCGTCAACTTCTTTTATTCAAAATGCGCTGTATGCATAACCGATTACTCAATCGGAGCTTAAGAACAAATACACATGGCGTTTAGAATAGTTTATTGACAATCAGTTCCCCCATTCAACAAGCGCTACGGGACTGATACAACTAAGGTTCAGGTCAATTGAAATCCACTAATAAACATAAAATGGGCCGTCAAAACGACAACCGACCCTGGAATTGCCACCAAAATTACACAATCCTACTGGCCACTCCCAGACCTCCGTGATCCAGTGCACTCTTCTTAACCTTGTGCGACTTTGTGCCCGGCCCGCTGTCTCGCTTTGCCACTAACCAGATCTCCCGGAAACATCAAATTAATTTCCCCGGCCTTCCTGAGCCCATACCGTTGGTGTTACTGGCCGCGTGTCTTTCGACTTCATTCGATCTAGACCCATTCTAACAGCGGAAAGGGACAATGCAATCGACCATCCACCACCCGCAGCAGATGACTGCATTACGGATTGCGAGTTCCTCTTCCAGAAATGAGCGGAGTTTCCCCTCATGCGTAATAAAATGGGCTACATTGCTCTCTGCCGTCTTTGTTGCACCGACGCCTGGCATCTGTTCTTCCACAGTGCCCAATCTCCAACCGTGACAACGAGTCTCGCCCACGGCTTCTTGGGGGGCTATTTTGAGTTACATATCTGCGTATGTCTAGCCCAAGTCCTCGTGTCAGGGCGACCACGCGCTCTGCAACGACATGTGTCGCTATTTTCATTTGACCACAGTTTATGCACAATGGGCTGGGCGATCCGCGTGCACGCTATCTGTATGTTTGGGTGTTAGTCCGAACTAGAGTTCCTGTATAGGCTCCCTACGGGAGCCAGAGTTGCGCGTCTGTTTTCTACGTGCCGCCGCTCCGCTATTCGCCGAGATCCCGGCAGATGGAGGCCACGGATTGGTGTATCCCGCCCAGGGTTGGGCAGAAATGCTCGAAAATGTATTTAGAAATACAAATACTTGGATACATGAAAATAGCAGCTAAAATACTGATACTAAAATATATCTGCAAAAATGTATCGCGATACGTACCGGAATACATTTAAGAAAGGCAAAAAGTTTTTAGAAATACAAATACAGGAATACATTTTAAGGAGGGTGGAAATAAAAATACTGAAACACTGATACTGCAATACATTTTTCAAATTTGTTTGAGACGCCAACTGAGATGAAGCCTGAAGTTTGAAGTGGAAGTTTTTGATCACGAAATTACTTCCCCGCTGGCTTGGCACTTCGCCTTGAAGGTAGTGGTTCCAGACGAAGAGGAGTCTTCAATAGGCTCAAAAAAAAAAAAAAGCGTTTCATCAAGAATTGACCGCAGACCCTTCCCTGACATTCTGTCTGTCTGACGAGTAATGCGAAAAGACTTGGATCTCTAAATAAATTCCATGTCACCCTAAATCCCATTAAAACATCACCACGCTCCCGTCCAATAAGGGCGCCCTTGTCAACAGTGATCGCATGACGTCACAGAGGAATGAACTGGTATTCTTTATCTTAGGTGTGGTCTTGAACATGAAACTTTACCCACGCTGCTGTATGAAAGGGCAATACGTACTTTCCTCGTAGGTGACCTCGTTGAAGATCGTGCAGGCAGTTGCATTTGGAATTTTCGAGAATAGTGGGCCACCTGAATCATTCTGGAACACATGTCTCATCTTCTGTTACAGTTGAAAAAACGATACGGTGGCATCGCTGTTGTGACGGTCCTTCCTGACGACCCGCCGGCGCTATGACGCATGGATGGCAGTCCCCAAGTTTTGCCTAGAGTCATCCAAACAGAGGCCCTCGTAGAGTGCGACCTGAGATTGCCGGCACAGGTGCGAGCTCTCCGAGAAACAGCGCGCTCGAGACAAGTCGCAGGTGTGCAAAGTTTGAGTCGGCACAACAAGAACACGTCTGGCCTCTAGCTGGGTATCGGATCACCAGAGCAGAGGGCCACGTTCACGTAATATTACGTCAATATTCAATTCACGTCAATATTACGGGCGCAGACGCATTCGGATATGTGTTGAACTTCACTGCGTGAGTCACCCTGCTATTTCAAGTCAACCACCGCCGGGCTCGCACTGCAACGGACTGTTACTCATCTTTTCCGGCTGGGTGTACTGTGTATGCTAAGGCAAGAGATACGGCTAGCAGCGGGCATTGGCTGCCAGCTAACAATGATTCATGAAATCCTTACCTAGGGACCTGCGGCAGAATATGCTCCGACTCCACTCCTGGCTAACTGCCTGGTTCGAGCCCCTGACTGTATACGCTACACTTCTCAGGAGAGAATAGGACGCATGAAAAAATTGGTCTTGAGAATCGGAAGGAGCCTTGGTCAGCATCGTAACAATGCCCCAGCGCCTCATTGACCCTAAAGCACCCAATAGTAAAAAACAAAAAGTTTGTGTTTTTTTTGTTGTTTTTTTTAAGGGAAGGGGTAGGTATTTCTGTAGAGATGCAACGAAATACATTTCATACTGATTGAATCGCGATACAAAGAAGCATTCCATATGTATTTCGATACAGGAATACAGATAGTGGTGACAAAAATGTATTGCGACACAGAAATACAGATACGAAATGTATTTCTGAAATACTATCGCGATACATTTGTATCGCGATACTGCCCAACCCTGCCGCCTAACCTGCTGCAAGAAATGTTCCAAAGAAAGCACAAATAGCACCGGAGAGAGCGGGCATCCCTGTATGACACCCTGGGAAATCCTTTTTCTAGTTACCATCATACCGTTGACGACTAACTCGCTCTCTATATTTGTGTATAAGCCCTTTACCAGATTGATCACCTGCGGAGGAAAACCAAAAGCTTCTAGGGCTGCGAATATATATGAGTGCCGCGCTCGATCATAAGCTTTTTCGTGGTCGAGGGACACGATGATCCCCGCTGCCTTGCGGTGATTCGTGTATTCTATACTGTCCCGTGTGAAAGCTGTAATTGTGTATGCTGTGCGTCCCGGTATGCACAGGTTTGTCCTGGTTGGATGATTTCTGGTAACACTGTTTGTAAGCGGCGGTTTAAGGTGGCAGCGATTATCTTGTAGGATGTATTTAACAACGTTATGGGGCGCCATGCACCAGGATTCCCAGGGTCTCCTTGTTCCTTAGGTAACAAGATAATTCGGCCGGTGGTGATCAACTCTGGAGGTATGCCCTCACAAAAGACGTCCTGGACTGTCTTGGTCACAAAAGGACCAACTGCAGGCCAAAAAGCCTGAAAGAACTCTGCAGGGAGGCCATCCGGTCCCGGTGCTTTGTTTCTACTCATGTTTTCTATAGTCGGTTACAAGTTAAGAAGGTAGTAGAAGCTCCTCCCCATAAGCGTGATGCGCCCGCTTCAGACGCCTCCGCAGTCGAGAAAATAGTTCGCTGAAAACGCCCCTTCTGCTTCAATGGATAGATATTGACTACAGACAGACCTTGTAGCGGGTGGCAGCTTGCGTCACCTAGCCGAGGCAAATTACTCGCTCCGGAAGGTTGAAGTAAAAAGAAGGCTTCAGTGCAACGAAAATTGTAACTTTTATAAGTAATGCATATATGGTTGTTGGTTTTAGCTTGATAACCTTCCTACACAAATTAGGTACATTCTGTGCGTTTGCTGCGTTTGTTAAAAAAACCATGCGTTTCGGGTTTTGAAACCCCCTGCGATTCGCGTTTTGAAAAATCCGAGGTCGTCTTTTCTTTTCCGTTATGAATCCCAACGTGGAGACAGCGGAATGCAATTCCTCCGATTCTGCTTCGTCAAGAGAGTCTGGTGCAGCCTCGCCGTCTACGCCAAGGCGCCTCTACAAGAAGCATAAGAGCGGCGATGTCCTCAACCGAGTTGCACGGCAGCTGATAATGAACGCGTACGTTCAGATGCGACACGAACCGCCCGCCAAGCCCGGCCAGCCCGGCCTCACTGTGGAGGAGTCCTGCATCAAAGTCAGCAAACTGCTTGGCGTTGGTGTACGCACCGTCCTCGAGATTAGGAAGCAGGCGAAAGAAACCGAGGGACAAGTTGTGACACCTTCTCGGAAGCGCCCAGCAAGTGAAGGCAAGAGGCGGCGCAAAGTCAGGTACGGCGACTTCACGTTGTGCGCGCTGAGATCGTGCGTCCACCGTTTCTTTCGACGGAACGAGGTCCCCACGGTCAAGAAGATAACGGCCGAATTCTGCACGAGCACTGAACTTCCCTCGTTGAAGGCTTGGACTGTGCGTCGCCTTCTCCACGACATCGGATTCGAGCATGACAAGAGGGAACGAAACTCGCGGCTGATTGAACGAGAGGACATCGTCGCCTGGCAGCAGAAGTACCTGCATGAGATCGCACGTCACCGACAAGATGGTCGAAAGATCTTCTACTTGGACGAGACGTGGGTGACGGCAGGGCACACTGTCTCAAGGGTGTGGGTAGACACGACCGTGGCCTCGTCTCACGACGCCTTCATGCGTGGTCTCTCGACTGGCCTCAAGCAGCCATCGGGGAAGGGCCAGCGTCTTATTGTCACCCACATCGGCAGCGATGAAGGCTTCGTCGAC
Organism: Ixodes persulcatus; assembly: GCA_013358835.2. NCBI lineage: Eukaryota > Metazoa > Arthropoda > Arachnida > Ixodida > Ixodidae > Ixodes > Ixodes persulcatus. Next base: position 16,768 of record JABSTQ010004970.1, read on the forward strand.
GGCTGCCTGGACGTGTTCCGTGGACAAAAGACCGGCGATTACCACGAGGAAATGGATGGCGCCCGCTTCGAGAAGTGGTTCGACGGTGTCCTCGACAAACTGCCGACAGGAAGCGTTATCGTCATGGACAACGCTTCTTACCATTCACGGCGGTTGGAAGCAGTGCCGACGACGAGTTCCCGCAAGGACGACATCCGACAGTGGCTGACGTCTAAAAAAGTTTCATGGGACCCCAAGATGCTGAAGAAGCAGCTGCTCGACATTGTGGCCTTGGTGAAGCCACAGCACCTGAAGTATCGTGTGGACACTGCTGCCGAGACGGCTGGCTGCACTGTGGTCAGGCTCCCACCGTATCACTGCGAGTTCAACCCCATTGAACTGATATGGGCGCAGATCAAGAACGGCGTTGCTGCCCGAAACACGACGTTCAAGATTGTCGACGTGGGGACACTCCTCAACGAAGAAGTTGACAAGGTCACCACTGACAACTGGGTTAATGCTGTCAGGCACGTTATTGACATCGAAGCAACGTTCCGACGAGGCGGTGCCACAAGCGCCCACATCCAGCCCATCGTCATCCAGCTGGATGGAGAGGACACCCCATCCGAGAGTGACCTGTCTGGTGTCGAGCCCTTTGACGAAGCTTAACGCCACCATCATGGAGAAAGCGTGGAACATATCGGAACACAAAACGGTCCTTTTAAGGACCACTCATATGCTTTAAAATCGGATCGTTGTTCTTGTCCACCACTGACCTCCCGTGTCTCATGTTGTCATGCTTCTCTGCTCGTTGCCATATAGCATTTCGATATGCAGCACCCAGACAAACTTTTTATTTTTGTTGCGATAATGTCTAAGCTGGTCTATACATTGCACTGTGCCATGAATCACAAGTATAGATTTCAACTTTGCGAAAACAAAAGTTTGCAGCCCATCTACGGCAAAGACATCAGATGCCATATTGGCCCTTCCCGCTGTCCAAACATCTTTGCTACGCAACAAATAGAATTTTGATTGCAAATAAGCTCTTTTTTGTCTAAGAAAAACAACAACAGATCACTGCCAGTGCTGCTTTGAAGCATAAATGGGACATCTGTGGCCATTCACACGACTGAGGCCTCTGGGAATAACAAAACCGTGTGTTAGCACAGCGGAGAACGAAATCGCAGTACCAGTGTTCTTTTTTGAAGTCTAAAGGAAACGCCTGTGGTCATTCACATGACCGAGGCCCCTCTGAAAACAACAGTAACGTGTGTCAGCACTGTGGACAGCTAACTCTTACTGCCAGTGATCTGTTTCGAAGCATAAACTGGATGTCAGTGGCCATTCACACGACCGAGGCCACTCTGAGAATAACAGTAATGTGCGTCAGCACTGTGGGCAGCTAACTCTAACTGCCAATGATCTGTTTCGAAGCATAAACTGGACGTCTGTCGCCATTCACATGACCGAGGCCACTCTGAGAATAAGAATAACGTGCGTCAGCACTGCGGGCAGCTAACTCTAACTGCCAATGATCTGTTTCGAAGCATAAACTGGACGTCTGTCGCCATTCACATGACCGAGGCCACTCTGAGAATAAGAATAACGTGCGTCAGCACTGCGGGCAGCTAACTCTAACTGCCAATGATCTGTTTCGAAGCATAAACTGGACGTCTGTCGCCATTCACATGACCGAGGCCACTCTGAGAATAAGAATAACGTGCGTCAGCACTGCGGGCAGCTAACTCTAACTGCCAATGATCTGTTTCGAAGCATAAACTGGACGTCTGTCGCCATTCACATGACCGAGGCCACTCTGAGAATAAGAATAACGTGCGTCAGCACTGCGGGCAGCTAACTCTAACTGCCAATGATCTGTTTCGAAGCATAAACTGGACGTCTGTCGCCATTCACATGATCCGAGGCCACTCTGAGAATAAGAATAACGTGCGTCAGCACTGCGGGCAGCTAACTCTAACTGCCAATGATCTGTTTCGAAGCATAAACTGGACGTCTGTCGCCATTCACATGACCGAGGCCACTCTGAGAATAAGAATAACGTGCGTCAACACTGCGGACAGCTAACTCTAACTGCCAATGATCTGTTTCGAAGCATAAACTGGACGTCTGTCGCCATTCACATGACCGAGGCCACTCTGAGAATAAGAATAACGTGCGTCAGCACTGCGGACAGCTAACTCTAACTGCCAATGATCTGTTTCGAAGCATAAACTGGACGTCTGTCGCCATTCACATGTACCGAGGCCACTCTGAGAATAAGAATAACGTGCGTCACACTGCGGACAGCTAACTCTAACTGCCAATGATCTGTTTCGAAGCATAAACTGGACGTCTGTCGCCATTCACATGTCCGAGGCCACTCTGAGAATAAGAATAACGTGCGTCAGCACTGCGGGCAGCTAACTCTAACTGCCAATGATCTGTTTCGAAGCATAAACTGGACGTCTGTCGCCATTCACATGTACCGAGGCCACTCTGAGAATAAGAATAACGTGCGTCAGCACTGCGGGCAGCTAACTCTAACTGCCAATGATCTGTTTCGAAGCATAAACTGGACGTCTGTCGCCATTCACATGTCCGAGGCCACTCTGAGAATAAGAATAACGTGCGTCAGCACTGCGGGCAGCTAACTCTAACTGCCAATGATCTGTTTCGAAGCATAAACTGGACGTCTGTTGCCATTCACATGACCGACAGGGACCCTTCTTTCCGATGGTTTCATGAAAGCTCTTACAATGAGGACTGCGAAGTTGCCTCCGAGAAGCTCAATATGTTTTTTACACGAGTCTGTCTTTGCCAAGGTAGACCAGAAAGATGATGGCAGACTCTGAAGAGCTCATTCGCGGCTACGGCCTGGTATAATGCAGAGATAAACATACATCAGAAATGTAATTAGGCGGTTTGAGCTGCAGCTTGATTCAAACATTGTTGATTTTATTGTTATAAATACAAATCATTCTGCCACTTGCATTCGGACCAAGATCAGGACATCTGAGTATTCGGTATGTTTTCAATTTTGATTTAAACAAATATTTCATATATAAGAAAGCCACAATTCATGAAGCGGGAAGCTGCCCTTGCAATCAATTTTTATTGACATACTTTTCATCTTTTACAAATTATTAAACCAATGCTGCGATCCAATATTGTGGACACATTTTCCTTCTAAAGTAAATTGGAAAAGTTGGTGCGTGTTTACTGGTAATACCCCAGGCCGCGACGCGACGCGAGTGGGGGTACACGCGTCACGCACCCGGGTTTCGAAGCATAAACATACGACTGACAGGGCCTCTGAGAGCAAGCAGAATGTTCGGAAGCATTTGAGAGAACCAAATCTGCTTCCCTCAAATTCTGATATTTTTCCCAAAAGAAGACATCAGCTTCTTAACGTCCAAAACAATATCAATTAAATGTTTGTAACATACGCATCACTGGCTTTATCATTTGTATGCCACATATATGTTACAGCTCATTATAGTAAACGAGGGTGCACCCGCGGGTACTATCGCAGTCATAGATTAGCGTGCATGCTGATTGCGACGCGGAAACTTGACAAGGACGCCACGTTTCACAGATGAATACATACTGCTTCGAAGGCGTCATTTCAGTAGACAGACTATTTATTAACGCCAGCAAAGATACGGTCAAAATCGGGTGAAGACACTTACTTTGTTCGCGGTTCACTTATTTCACTTATTCCCGCACAGTCCACTACACTTATAAAGAAGAGTCTGGTGACTGCTGCATTTTAACGCCGTTCCACGGAAACCACTGCGAAGAAAGGCCGCTGCCGTCACGATGTTGAGGCGGAACCTGAGGCAGAGAAGCAGACGCCGTTCGACGTATGTACGATGCTAGGCCTTACTCCCGCATCGAACTTTTCGATGGCAATGCTATCGCTGGATTTTCACGCTGTCGCGCAGAACCTATTGCGAATAAAAGTGGACGCGGTTACGACTTAGCGACGTATGGTCGGGTAAGTAAAAAACCGCGTTAAAAAATAAAATAATTGCTGGAAGATACTGGAGTCGTAGAAAATCTGCCCGGCAGCCATGTTGAAAATATTCATTTGCCAAAACAAGATTGGTTCGGGCAGGTCGTGACGTCACGGAAACAACGGGACGCGATTGGTGGCGGAGGAATACAAAATTCCCTTTGAGGGGCATTTGCCGCTACCTTCTTGACTTGTAACCGACTATAGCTCTCTCATGGAGCGAGCTGACGTCATCAGCTTTGAAACCATGCCAAACGGCTCTTAAATCCTTCTCCAAGTCAAGCCAGCTCCCATTCGCCGGTTAACCACGGCACCTTTTACACCGCTTCGATCCCATTGGCTTACGCGTGTCGACCAGGGTCCCATTTGCCGGACACGCAGTGCCATGAGATGGCCGGTCGTTCAAACTGACGCGCAGCGTTAGTTTCAACCTCATGGCGCTGCGTGTCCGTCAGTGCTAATGTTTCTGTATAGGCTCTCTACAGGAGCCAGAGTTGCGCGTCTGTTTTCCACATGCCGCCGCGCCACTATTCGCCGAGATCCGATCACATGAGGAGCCGAATCAAATGCCGTGCAGGAAAGTAGGCACTGCGCGCGCCCCGGCATACGTTCCCCTGCTTTTGAGGGCGCCGCACGCCTCGAACGCGTAGCGCCACTATTCGCCGAGTCCAGTCACGTGAGGAGCAGACTTCGACTGCCGTGCAGGAAAGCGGGCGCTACGGGGATGAACGCGCAACTCTGGCTCCCGTAGGGAGCCTTTACAGGAACTCTATTCAGCGCCACCAGTCAGCGTGCCAACACGCGCACAGCAAGAATGATATACATGCTTTCGCATTCACAACTCATAAGAAGTGCTTAGGTGTACCTCAATCTTTTAATGCGAAAGCATTAACTGTCCCATGGAGCGAGCTGACGTCATCAGTTTGAAGCACGAAAATGGCACCTAGTTTCCCCGATCCCAAAATAAAGCTGATGGATTTCGCCTTCGGTTCCATTGGCACGCGCGTCGACAGGGCTCTCATTGGCCGCTGTGCTCGTCAGTTACCACGACTGCTCACCCCATAGCGCTGTGTGTCCATCAGCGCGCTGTTAACACGGAGCGTCCAAGGTCAGCGTGCCCAGGGAAGCACGCGCGCTGACCGGTGACGAAAAGTATGCAGCAGACGAGCGGCTTGCATGCTTTTGCATTCACAACTCATAAGAAGTGCTTAGGTGCATTTTCTTTTTATTCGACTCACTTTTTCCGTTTTTCATTTTTTTTAATTATTTTCGTGTTTTGTTGTTGGCGCTGTGTGGAGGTCGTGGCTCGGCGTAAACTATCGCTAACACCGTCGCATAAACGCGGCGGTGTTTGTGATTTTTACAAACTAAGCTCTACTGTATTTAGCGACTCTTAGAGGCTCTATTTGGTAAGGCCCCGTTTGTCGCGGCCTTCGGTATTAGCAGAAACGCGTGGAAATTTCAACTGAGGCTTAAGTTAACATATTTTTGTATATCAAATTATCGATATATCGAACTATTTTATAATCCCCTTTGAATTCGATATATCCGGGTTAGACTGTAGCCTAAAATCTTTCCTTCTGTACTTAATAAAAAAAACCAAGGGTATTTCAAGCCAAGTCTTTTCTTTACAGTCATTACACCAACATCTGGCAAGACCAAGATTACAATGCCTCAAAGAGAGACTGAAGTACTTTCGAAAACCTTCAAAGTGGTCGTGGAACATTTTTCTCAAATTCTGAGCTATATGTCTATTGGAATCCTTGTCCTTTATTATACAACCCACATTTACTCTTTTCATCGTCCAAATTCATTTACCGTATTTTACGGTGTATAAGACACACCTGTGTATAAGACGCACCTCCCACTTTTTGCAAGTTTCTAAGTAAAAATTAGCATATAGGACACACCTGTGTTTAAGACGCACTGCCGAAAATTGTAGAAACAAATTGACTGCATCTCTACGTGGTGAATGATGTTGATTGGGGCGAAGCTCTGGTGGTGCTTGTCTGCGTAGACGCTGAGCCGCAGCATGCCGAGCCTTTAGTTCGTTTTCATCCATCTCAGAAAGAGAATGTGTGGTATGGAACGTGGTTACCGTAAAATACCGGGCAAGCGCCCACTCAAACTTTGGAGATAATCGCAAAAAATGGGGGATGGGCGCTTGTCCGGTCATCAATTTTACATATAAATGTATTGTGTGTATTTTCTCAGATCTTACAAATTTGATAATGGGCGCTTAATGTGTAATGGGCGGATGCGCGGTATTCTACGGTATATACGCATTTGAGCATCTGACCGCAGCGCCCTCTTGTCTATAAACGTTGAGCCAATACATGCAAAGTTTAACGCGATTATATACGCATTTGACTGCAGGGCCCTCTCCTGTATAGACGTTGAGCGGCTACATGCAACGCTTCATCCATGACAGCCCCAGCTCTTGAGTTACTACCACATCTCAGAGCCCCCTACTCGTCCCGCAGTCGTGGCCGAGTGGTTAAGGCGACGGACTAGAAATATATTGGGGTCTTCCCGTGCAGGTTCGAATCCTGTCGACTGCGCAAAATTTTTTCCATAATTTTCATCATTTTTTCATCTTTTTCTTTCATCTTTTTTATTTTCGCCCTACACGAGCACGTGAGCACGTGAGCTCACGAGCAGGAGCACGAGCACTGGACGCCAGAGAGACACCAGACAGATGGGCGGACGGACATGGCTAGCCCCAAAGGAGCTTCGCCCCTAAAAGTGTCTTATGTATGAGACGCATCGTTGTATAAGACGCACCCCCACTTTTCGCAAGTTTCTAAGCAAAAATTAGTACTACAGGGTGTCACAAAAAAAAAAAAAATTTACACACTAAAATGGCTTGCAAGATCAAGATCTTGACGGATCCTGCAGCAACTTTTCTCGAAAATGTCTTTAACTGGTCACATTGTTGCGCTAAAATTTCAAGACGGAACTCCTAGTACAAAGAAAATAAGAAAATAATAACTGATTTTTTCAACGGCGAGCGGCAGCTGTCGGGGAGACACCCAACGACGGCCATGTTTCTTTTTCTTATCCAGAGATGGCACTACGGATTCACTGGACGCTGACTGAACGAAAAAGCGTGCTTTTATCCGAGTTTTCGGTTGCGTAGGATATTTGCCAAAATAAAATTGTTTGGGTTTTCAGTTAAAGGGTAACTGCAAAGAAAAAAAAGTGTTTTTTTAAACAGTCTATATGGAACAAGTATGTCACAAAACAAATCTTCCGCGAAAAAACAAATTTTTTCTAGTAATATTTACGCCACAGGACGTAATTTAGTCGGAGTCACAACTTCTCCACATTTGAAACTCCCGCTCTTTCGACGCGTGCGGAGTGGGTGTTACACGTCACTCCGTGACGTATAGCAGCCACTGCGTGACGTATAATACCAACTTTGTGGCGGGCGATTTAACACAGACGAAATAACCGCAAACTAAAATCAGTCTCGCGCAATAAATATTGCTGTAAAAATTTTTGCTTTTGGCGGAAAAATTGTTTTGTGAGATGCTTGTCCCAATTAGGCTGTTTAAAAATGCACTTTTTTTTCTTTGCAGTTACCCTTTAAGTTTCACAGTGCAGAAAGTGTCACGCCATAAATATGAATAAATAAAACCACCAATGTCTGCTCCAGAAATGACGTACCTTCGTCTGCGACGGTTCTTATTTCGTGCATTGTCTGCTTTTGCAGCTGGACGTTTGAATGAGACACGAGAGGCAGCCAGGAGTACGCCCGATAAAGCAGCGATTTGGTGGCTCTGAAAAGAGCCGTTGAAATCTGAACTGCGGTCTTCATAGTTGCGGTCAAATGCCTCATTCACACGCACATACACTCGCAAGAAGAAAAACAAAAACGGTTAGACTCCCAGCTCGACGTGCCCGCCACGAACTTCAATGCATTTTTCCAGCCTCCTCTCGTAGTCCTGGAAGACGGCCTCCCGCATTTCATCACTGATGGTCTCGACTGCGATGTGTTCTTTCAGCTCCGGGATGGTCCTCGATCACCGGGCGTACACTTGGGCCTTTATGTACCCCCAGACAAAAAAATTGCAAGGGGTGAGGTCTAGAGACCGAGGAGGCCAAGCCATGTTCGAAGAGCCGTGGCCCATCCATCTCCCGGGAAACTTGTTGTTGAGCCAGGCTCTCACATTGCTCGCATAGTGGGGAGGGGCCCCATCCTGTTGGAATATGCAAACTTCACGTTGCATATGTGCAGTTTCCAGTTCTGGCAAAATCTGTTCCTCCAGCATCTTGAGGTACGTGTCACTGGTCACCGTCGAATCGAAAAAGAATGGGCCGACGACATCCTCTCGCCATATGCCGCACCACACGACGACTTTCCGCGACTGAACAGCATGTTCGGTCGACCAGTGCGGGTTCGTGCCAGACCACAGCCTGCAGTTCTGCTTGTTGACGCAGCCGTCGAGATGAAAAACTGACTCGTCCGTAAACAAGAGAAATTGCAGGTGGCCAGGGTTGGCCTGAATCCGCGCCAGCTCGTCCTCACAAAACTGCACTCGCCGTGCGTAGTCCTCCGGCTTCAGTTCTTGCAGGAGCTGCACTTTGAACGGGTACATTCGCTGGCGAAGCACCCACCACACGAAGCCCCAGCTTAGGCTGAGCTGACGAGCAGCGAGGTGGGGCTGCGCTTCGAAAGCGTCGAGAACGGCTTGCTGCTGTCTTCGTTTCGGCGACGTTTCTACACGGTTCGGAGACTTGTTCGTCATGTTTCCGTCTTGTGCAAACCTTGTCACCCACTTGATGATGGTTGGCCGAGAGGGTGGTCTTCTGTAGAAGGCAGCCCGGCACTTTGTTCGGACTTGCTTGAAGCTTCCAGTTGTTGTGTACCAGAGAACTACCTGGAACCTCTCCTTGGAGCTCAGCTGTCCCATGGTTGGTGAGGCGTTCAACAAAATAAAAAAGAAACAGCGATAACAAATGAAGTTAACGCACTGAGGCAAGAGCACGAACATCAAACTGCGAAAGCAGACGATGCACGAAACAAGAATCGTCACAGACGAAGGTACGTCATTTCTGGAGCTGACATTGGCGGTTTTATTAATTCATATTTAGGCGTGACACTTTCTGCACTGTGAAACTTGCCTGAAAACCCAAACAACTTTATTTTGGCAAATATCCCACACAACTAAAAACTCGGATAAAAGCACTCTTTTTCGTTCAGTCAGCGTCCAGTGAATCCGTAGCGCCGTCTCTGGATGAGGCAAAGAAACATGGCCGTCGTTCAGTGTCTCCCCGACAGCTGGCCGCTCTGCCGTTGAAAAAATCAGTTATTATTTTATTATTTTCTTTGTACTCGGAGTTCCGACTTGAAATTTTAGCACAACAATGTGACCAGTTAAAGACATTTCCGAGAAAAGTTGCTACAAGATCCGTCAAGTTTTTGATTTCTGCGAGCCATTTCAGCGTGTAAATTGTTTTTTTGTGCCACTCTGTATTTAAGACGCACCGCCGAAAATTTTGGGAAAAAGTGTGTCTTTACACCAAAAAATACAATACTATTGTAAAAAAACAAAAAAAAGTTTTTCCCAGGGAGCTTTTTTTTTCAGTTCGACAAATATGTCACGATAGATAACCAAAAGAAAATTTTTGTTGTCTGCACAAAATGGCAACGTAGACCGGACTCTACGGGCGAAGCCAGAGCGTTAAATGTCGCTCCAACAGCAACGCCATAATGACGTCACGCACACAAGTCAATGGATGACACCTGACGTCTGACATTATGCTCAGATACTTGTAAGATGGCCGACCTCATTGAGCTCTAGCGTCGCTTATTACACCGCGGTCGGCTTTTAGGTTTCGAGCTGTACACAGACATCGCATGTTGTTTGTGCTACCATATATCGAGTAACAGGGGAGAGTTTGAGGGAGTTGTTTGCAACTTCAATCGGTCGAGCCGCATCCCGATATGATTGTTAAGTGACGAGCCGCAAATACATTCTCGCTTTGACCAGAAAGTTTACTTATCCGCTCGGAAAAAAAGGACGAGAAGACTGGAAATATAAACGAAATTAATTGCCTTTGCGCACTTGAGGAGCAGTATGTCAAATTACTGCCGAGGAAGATTGTGATTTTGTATAATGAATGGAAAACTCACGACCATTAAGCTGGTTGTGGGAAGACTACAGCGTCCTAGGACTACACCGCGAAAACAAGCGGCCCAGATCGGATGTGCCAATAGTCAAGAGGTCATGCGCACGCGTCCCTCCTTGCTAGTGATTTTGCGAAATTCTAAGAGTGAATCCGCTTGAGATTATGATTTTTTTTTTACTTTTGCTTCACTTTGTTTTATTATAATTCTAATTCACAATAAGGTTCCACAACCGCATGCCACAACGAATGCGAGCCGTGGTCGGACAAGGAGCATGGTTACGATGGCTACCAAATGACAGAAGACCCGGATATGCTTGAAACCGAAATTCTATTCCAATCACATGATGAAGTGGCATACCAACTAGTAAAAGAATGCCAATAAATACCTCAAGCTTTTATCACTCCCAATGTATATTTAAAGGTAAAAAAAGATAAACATCTGTTTATCTTTTTTTTATCAGCTACCATGTGGTAGTGATGTAAAAATTTTGGGACTGTCATTACGGACAGCTCAAAAAACACCATTTTTAAACCCGGTTTATAAAATGCAGATGGAATATTTCGTCGTAATACTTGGCAATCAACGTCTTTATGGTTTAATGAATACAAGAAAATTTAAAATCCGGCAGATACATCTTTTTACTACCTCTTGAAACACACTGTCCTTTCTTTGTGCCTTCTAAGGCATCCAACAAGCTACGTACTAAATCTTTCACTAGAATTTTAAGATTAATAGTTATCACATATAACTCATGGTGCGAAATCTAACAAAGACCATCAAAACCAAAACTTCTGCTGAGAATTTGTACATAAAGACGAGATGTCGCAGTTAAATTCAGCGTACACAAATATTTCATTCCGCGTTTGCTGCGGTGACGTATTTGTGGAGAGGAATCAGGTACAGCATAATGCATCGTCATCACGGGAGACAAACACGCCACACCATCATCTTCCCTCTCTCTGGCTATCGTGCACGCAGTGATGCCGGTATACAATCGTTCGCTTAGGTTGAACCTCGTTGGCATTATACGAGGCACTCCTGCTGTGGCTTAAAGGGACACTGACAGGGTACTTCTGCACGCCAATGTTTTTATTTGAACATGACCTATGAGAGCCTAACTACCCCAGAACACAATTTGCGGCTCAAAATTCATATTCTTTCCGCCAGAAAACCGCCGCTGAAGAATCGGCCGGTTTCAGGTGCGCTCACTCTCCTTTCCACGGTCCCATGCCGTTCAAACAGATGCATACCAAGTATATTCAAAGTCGTGAATCATCTAAGGCACACATTCAATATTTAAAAGAGAAAATATGAACACCATTTTTTCTGGCTTCCAAGAAGCTGCAGATACGTTGATCAGAAAGATATTTTTGCACAAATCACAGGAGGTAGATGTACACGTCACTCTCAATATGGTGACGTACCGTGGGCTGAACAACGCGATGGCGGCGCACAACGGATCAACGTTGCAACGGACGGGAGACCACTACTTCGGAACTGTGGTTCATGGTACCGGCCAATCAATCTTCAAGTGCAGAATCGCGAGGGGAAGTGATATAAGTGTGAAACACTTGGACGACAAACGGTTCAAGCAACATCCTCATTGTCGTCGTCTGCTTCAGATGCCCGAGAAGCAGAGGAACAGAAGAAAACTGGGTAGGGAGCGACAGCCCCGTGACTTGCGGCAACTCTCTCCTCCGAGCCTCCGACCACATGTTTTGGTTTCGAGCAGTTGCGTTTTTTTGCTTTATCAAAAATTATACTCGACTCTGTAATATTGATTGGGTAGTCTTCTGACATCATACGAAATTGCCAAACAAAAAATAAAAACAAAATGTAAAAAAAAGCCTGGTGGGTGGTAGTGTGGCTGAAGGGCCCCTGAGAAGAAAAAAAAATGCTTTTTTTAACAGTCTGGTGGAACACAAGTGTCAAAAAATGTATTTTACGCGTAAAAAATTTTTTTTTTAGAGCAATATTGACGGTGCGAGACGCGATTTAGTCAGCAGTTACCTCCTGTCTACTTGTTTTCTCTCTGCATTTCGGGCGTGTGGAGGAGAGGTGGATCGGCTTAACCTTCACAAGCAAGGTGGTCATTCCGAAATGACCCGTGATGTCATGGACTTCGCGCGCAGAATTTAAACGAAATCTCGCCATCAATATTGCTCTAAAAAAAAATTATTTTTTTTTGCATGAACATTATTTTTTGTTACGCGTGTACAACCAGACTGTTAAAAAAAAAAAAAGTTTTTTTTGCCTTTTCAGGGGCTTTTTAAGACCCCAAAATCAAACTTTCAAGGCCGCTTACCTTTCTTGTGGATTGTTCTTCGCTTGCCAGTCGGGGCTCGACAGAAAGTACCGAAAACTGCGTCAAGGATGTGGAGGCACGTGACGGCTCGCTGGTAGCTGGCCCCCGGGAACAGGTGGCTGACTGACAGAGACACGACGCTTCCCATGACGTCTGCAATCGCGTCGGATTTCCAGCCAGTTTCAATACCAACGTGCCTTGTAGCAGCGTGCATCTGCACAATCACTATACTGATTAACACGCAACTCGGCAGTTAACGGGAGCTACAGATCTAGGGTACGATATAGGAAGGGTCATCCAGAGTAACTCTAGTAGAGTGACACACCTGAGGTACTGTATCAAGGAGTCATCCAGAGTGAACCCAGGGATTGCCTACCCCAAGCAAGGTGTCCTTCCAGTTCAAGCACCATTTTAGCAGATCTGAACCACTCAGGGATGCATGTAGCTATGTACCAAACACTCTTCAATAATGTGTATTATCATTTACAAGGTGTGTTATTCTTTTACAAGGTCTGCACTGCTTTACTGCGTCACTGCTGAGGCCGGGAGGAAATCCTTGGCTACCAATCAGAACAATAAGTGTTAATGTTGAGAACCATCGATCTAGAGTTAATCCTGGTGGAGTGTCACACCTAAGGCATGATAGAATGAGTCATCCAGAGTAACTTTAGAGAGATGGTGCACCTAAGGGACGACAGAGTCACCCACAGTAACTCGAGGAGTGACGGTCCTAAAGCTTGGTAGGAAGAGTTGCCTAAAGTAAACTCTAGTGGAGTCATGCACCTAAGGACAGTCGTTTAGAGTAACTCTAGCAGAGCGACATACCTAGCGTGTGATAGAAAGAGTCGTCCAGGTCAACTCTTTTCCTTGGGTCTGACTGCCTGGACCGGACGTACTGTGTGAGCAGACACTCCCTGAGGCGCACAACCAGGTTGTCCAGTTGCACGGTCACCCGAGTTCGAAACCAAGCGTCGTCAATGTTTAAGTTGTGCTCCAGAAACTCGCAGACACCTTGCAGTTCCTGCCGATTCGGAAGCTCTGGAAGGCAAGAACAAGGAATATGTTAGCCCAGGTATGCTTGTAATCAATTACAAATGTGCACAGGAGACTAGAATTATTCTTAAACCAAATGACAATGTATAACAACAACAAAGTGGCTTTTTTTCACATATGAGTTATGACAGACAATTAAGCAGTTGACATAACCTTCATTCGTTCATTCCAGTGCCCTGAACAGTAACACCTGTTTAACGGTATACATAAAACAACGGTTGTTACATCTCTTCTTTCGTCCTTATTTCTATTTGCACTACCTTCATCATTAACAGTTGTTAGAAGATGCCCAAATAAACGAAAACTAGGGTAAAAACCACAATGTGACATAAACATAACTTCAATATTACATTTTGGTTATGATCCATGCAAGGTAGTTGGACAGATGCCAGAAAACAAAATTGCTGCTGCATTGAAGCGACTCTACTCCATTCCAAACAGTATGGGATTATGGGCGATTTCACACAGAAAAGTACTAATGAAAATATTTTCCGTAAAACCTTGCTCTAGACATATCAGAAACCGAAACCGAAACTTCGGCTCCCATGGGCTACACTGGTCCTGCATCGTCAAAGGCATGGCTAACCACGTGGCACAAACAGTCACATGATCTTTCTCAATGACGTTGCCAGAAGATGATACACAAAACCATTGATTGAGAAATGCTATTGGCTCAGAGCATTCTAGCTGCGGTTGCGGCATACACGTTAAGCATAAAATAAAAGAAACATAAATAAATGAGAAAAAAAATCACAGCTGTCAAGAGGCTTACTTGATTTAAAATGGCACGAACAGAGAAGGCTGAACACTTCTGCACGAACAATGTTTGATTCATGGTTCAGGCATTTTGCAATCAGCTCTTCCTGCTGAAATGTAAAGAGCAAGAAATCTTCAGATGTGTTATCAAAGACAGCACGAAACCATTCAAACATGTCGCCACAAACAAACATGTTCCAACATGCTTAGCCAAGCAGCATTATAGCCACTGATTAGCATCAGCAGTCCTTACCAAGTTTTAATAAACTATAGGAACATTAGTCTAATCTAATTTTTGCGGCCCCAAACGTTTTGGAAATAGGCGCCCAATTTTCTGCGGCAGAACCCACCTCTGCAGTTGGTGAGAAGCTGCCTGCTTGCTTCGCTATCCGCATCAAGGCCACGAGAGCCACGAGAGCACCCTCGCTGTGGCAGCCTTCGAGGTCAGCCCTCAGCTCATCGAAACTGCCTGGTACATTCGCCACCGTCCATGGCAGTATGTGTGTCACCAGGTTTTGAAGGCATGCCCTGCAAAACCACATTGTAGGAAGAGCATTCTTTGCAAAATCCTTAAGAGTTCTTAGCTTTCTTTCTTTTTCTGGGTGTGATTCTGGTCCCATATGCACACTAAAACATGATAGTATTTAAATACAGGCTTAAAGTTTCGATCGCATAATCTCTGAAATGGAAGGAGACTATTTTCTGACTTGACAGCTATTGTGGGCACTCTGTCCTCCTCTCATAAGGTAACTCCGTTACATTTTCTCGATTTTAAGGTTACGACTGTTTTTAGTCAAGAAAGCGTTCCTGAATTACGAGGTGTCATTTTTTTTCTCGATGCCTTGTGTAGTTTTGTAAATATCTTATCTCAAAGTTTTGTTTCGGGGATCCACAGTGAAACCGAAATTACAGGCTTGAGCATGATGACAACCCTCGCGATCAGCTGCATGGCCACTGTGTGACGCAAAGTTTGTGCCACAATACTACATTATATGTAACTGGCCTAGGTGCAAGAGCAGTTCCGATCAGTCAGGTAAGATCCTACGGCTCTTTTACTGCTTTGCTTCGTCCCTGTAGCAACTATCAATATGCATCCATAAAGTAGCCGGTCGAAAAGCATACTTGCCACGATGAACGCAGGCTCAGAACGTGCTTCCACTTATCTTCAGAGAAGAACTACAAGAGGACTAAACTATGGCCACCAGTGAATACCATCCTAGGCACCATGACATGCTTGAGCAAGCAGGGAGTCAATCTTCGTGCTCGATTTCCAACATGGTAAGGTGCCAGCGATGTAACAAATTCTGTGTCAAAAACAAAAGTGCAAACCTGTCACAGTGTTTGATGGTCCTCACGATCACGTCCTTCCAGTGATCCCGCCAGATCTCTATGCTTGCCGAATTTGCACTTCTGCAAGGTTGAAAGACGAGCGATTCTGAGCAAAGAATGTTCGCCTGGCGAAAGAACGGAGAACGTAAATCACCCGAAGGTGGCCGAGATCAAACCAAACTACACACCCCCCTTCAAGAGACGCCTTGTAAACGTCTGCAGCGGATGACACAAGGTGGTTCGCCTGCAGGCCGCAGATGGCCTTCCGAGTAAATTCGGGATCCACCTCCAAACACTGAAGAGAAGAAGCGTTACGTAAGAACAACACTCACAAAATGGCTAGAATGAGCGTAAAACATGAAAGCTGAAATATACATGGGGAAACGTTTTTTCACTCCAGAGGGGACAAGATGCCAAACGAAGCAATGTGCTTGCACAAATAGCTTCGACAGCGCTCTATGCTGTGTACGAAATATGGTATTGGGCAGGAGATCGAACTATAGGGGGTGCTCTGACCCGTTTGTTGTCCCCATACTCGGTGTTTACTCAACACAAGGCCTGTGCACATGCCCAGAGGCCTTATGGGCATGTCCATGTCATCTTCCACAATAGAGCGCGGGCACAGTTTAATGTAAAAAAATACTAACAATCGACGAAGCGACGTTAAGTGCCGGATCTATCGTCAGAGAATGAGAGCTTGACCCACTTCGGCTTTTGTGCTGGGCTGGGACCGTGCATGCTGCATTGTTCATGAAGGCCGGAGTGGAAACAAAAGAGACCCTCCTCCCCCTCACCGGAGAACACGAACTCCAGCCGAACGCTGACGCCGCGTTCGGTTATGTCGGCCGAGCGCTGAGTCATTGTATTCGTTGTCCCCATCCGTGTAGTTCTAAAGTTAACCGCTTGGGGCGTCACGGTCGCTTCCTCCTCCCCAATAGATGGTGTTGCTTTTTATCAGAGCACCGCAGACACTGTGCGCTACCCCCGACATCAAACGGAAAAGTTGGTGCACGGTATAGCCGAATCAAATGAAGAAACGTTCAACACTTCAAACTATCCTGCATCTTTGGTTACAACTCGGCAGGTCAGTTTTAGTGCGCCTATTAGAAATGACGGAAGAAAAAAAAGGAGAATATCTTCCTTCAAAAGCTAGAGCACGAAACTCTTGTGAAGAGTGTTTCCAGGAGTACAGCACTATACTTACGAGTTCAAATGGCACAAACTTCAACAGACAGTACAGGCTGAGAAATTTCGGCTTGGTCCTCCAGTCGAGCTGCATGGTTCGCTTCAGCAGGAACTCGTGAAGCTCCGGAACTTCCGACAACTTCCCTTCGTCATTACGGTGCTCCTTCAGACAACCCAATCGGAGCAATGAGAGGAACGCCTTCCTTACAAGCTCCGGAACACCACTGATCGACGACTCCCAAAACAAATCACACACCGACAGGATTAAGTCGACTTGCTTCGACCCCGGAGTAAACACGTCAATGCCCAAACATTCACTCTGGATTTTTGATGGAACCTCTGGCGGGGGACCGGTGATAACAGACGTTTTACTCGATGAATCTGCTGCCCCGTGAAGACCATCCGACAGTGCTGAATTCTTCTGGGAACTTTCACAATCCTTTAACGACACAAGGTCGTCGACCCCTACCTTGGTTGTCATAAGATTCTCCACCGTGTTCAGCCACAGCACGAGAGTGGCGAGCACGTGAAAGTGTGACTCGCCACAGCTGTGCGCGAAAAAGACCAAGAGCGGGAGGAATTCGAGAATCAACGGTATTTTCCGGCTCCGTGATTTGTGCCGGGTCAAGACGGACCGGACGTCGGGTCCACAACTAAGGGCTCCGTGGATCAAACACAAGTGGTAGTGCGTCGGATATTCTAAGCCGTCCCACTCTATCGACTTTGTATGCTCGCAAACTTTGCAGGGAAAGGTCTGGTCTGCGCACGGGGCACGAGGGTACTTGGAGTGGCACGACGGACGGAGAATGAGGTCCTCCACCGCCCGTGCGGTGGCAAGGGGCGAGAGGAAGCAAGATAGCAGACGAAAGATGCAGGTGCCCGCAAGGAGGCCCACATCCAAGTTCCGCTGCCTGCAACGAAAGAAACAACCGTAGACTTAGTTTTGATGCGAAAAGTCCTTTTGGTTTAGAAATAATTTTCTCCTATACGTGGGGTAATCTGGCCAATAGGTAGAACACGCCACCTTCGTGAAAAAAAGAGAGGAGGAGTAAACGGCAGACAAGCATCTCTGATACTAGCGCCGTGCCATGGTGGTGGTCAGTCTCCGAACCAGATTTCGGTTCGTGACGCCGAATCATATCTGGGACTGTGTGCAAGGCGTAGTGTTTGTTATCTTGCCGTTTAAAAACACGACGGTGGAACTGCCACTCATGGGTAAAGCCCTTTAATATTTTATAGCCGCTGACAAAATGAGAATGGCAGGGCACGTCTTTCAAATGCCTGGCCTCCAGGACTTGCTTCATGACTTCTACCACGCTTTGACTGCGCACGCATGCTCGAGATGCAGGGGACATCAAAGCATTGGCTAAGGTAGAAAGCTAGTGCTGAAGGTGGGACGACACTCTCACCTTGTAAGTTACTATAGTAAAAGCAAGAACCTGGAAACAAAAAGGCATAACGCATTTCTTGGTCCTATACGTTTAATCTTCCGCTAAAGGCTACAGAACTTTAGCATGGTGCTTTTGCAAACACTACCGCGTTTGAAGAGCCCAATACACAGGTTCCCAGCTACCAACTAAAGGTTGCGAGTTTAATAAGCCCTTTGGGTCACATTGCAGGAACCACTTTCACGGGGCACGTGCTCAAGGCTCTTCGAGCCACAGGTGCTAACAAAAAAGAGAAATTTCATATAGGTACTCGGCACAATTATTTATTTTCTACACCCCTCAATGTTGTTTCTGAGAAAAACGAAAACAAAATACCAGGTAATTTTTCGTGCGTGTAAAAGTATCGACTCCCGAGTTCCGGGAGAAATCTGCTGGAAGAGTTAGGAAGGGCACAAAATGTGTCTATGAGAGTTATTCTTGCATAAATTTTGCGTTGTAGGCCTGCTTGTACAGCCTTCTGTTTTCCTAGTTTCTCTTGATAGACTACTGCGAAAAGGTTTTTTGGTCCCTCTGCAATGTCAAACACTCAACACTGAGGAGCTTTGGGGATAGCGAAAGTATCAAAGTAGGCAACACAAAAGCTAAACAAATAGTAATGTTGGTGGGAAGAAAATATATGTACTTACTTCCAGGCTGATGTGCTCCAGCAAGGTGCAAGCCACCTTCGGAAAAGGCATTGTCTCGAGGTCCGACTTGGGCAGCTTCGCCACTGCATTCATCACCGCCTTAAAAACAAAGTGAGGTCGGCTTCAGTGTTCCATCATTGAAACACATGCAACTCACCGATATCGCTACAAGTTAGTGGGCATTGATGCAAACAAGGTTACCAGATTAATGCATGGGCTTCAGCAGGGGGGTGCAAAAGGGGCAGTTGCCAGCCCCAAGCCAGACTGTTCCCCCTTCCATTTGAGCAAGTGGGGTGACCTTTAGTTTGCTAACAAGCAAAGAAACAACCGAAGGCAATTTAAAAAATATATCAAAAATAACATTCAGAACATGTAACAAGGAAGATGTCTTGCCACGTGTTCTATGGAAGAAACACAAGAAAAAAAGAAACCAAGCTGTACTTTTGTCTTAGTGACCTCCAGAACCCCAAACCTGGGTAGGGGCGCATTCGTTTCTGAATACAATGCAATCACCGCAATGAACACTCAGTGACCATAATGTAGAAACAGAGCAAAAATCATGAGCCATTCCACTCTGTGAAGGTAGATGACCAGCGAAGCTGTTTAGCACATGTTGTGTCTAGTTTCCTCCGGCCCGAGGAGCCAGAGGAAACTACACGCGCAACGGGACCGCCACCTGGCGAAAAGTAGACACGCGTGACAGGACCGCCACCCCGGGAGAGCGGAAGGAAAGGAAACTAGGCAAGCAAGCGCTTGGAACGACAACAAAGAGAGGGCGGTGCAAGCGTAGACATGGCCGACGTGGGTCGCACAGCGACATATATTTGGGAAACCTTTATGTACCCGAGAGTGTACTGATCTTGAAAATGATGTTTATTGATAACGAATCTACTGAAAATGCATATCCCAGTGATGATACGTATAAGCTTTTGCATAGAATGAAGCAATTTTGCATCAAATTCGGGACCCGAGTTTTTGTTGATGCACGTGAAAAATCCACGGAACCCTAGCCATGAACAGCTTCGCTGTACAAACACGGACGGAGCAGAAGAAACACAAAAACAGGACGAATGCTGTCCTGTTTGAGCATTTCTTCTGCTTCGTCTGTGTTTTTTGCACCGTTTCTACATTATGATCAGCGAATACCAACTAGCCCAACTCTCGACATTCAAAACACTGAATAGTGATGAAGCCAGCCCCAAGTAGGAAGTTGGCGAAACGGCCCGAAAAACAAGTTCTCAGGTTCTATTCGGGCCCTTTCATTTTTTGTGTACTAATCTTACATCTGCATCCGCTTCTTCGTCGAGATATCCCCGCAGCGTCTTCGTGCACAGCGTGTGCCAGGGGCCGTGCGGACGTTAGTAGGGAGGTTGCGAAAAGTCGTGCTAAGGGAAATCGGAAGTAACGATAACAATTTTCTTGGAGCAGAGACCAAAAGCACCCCGTTTTCAAAACTTTAATAGCCTGGCTCCACTTGAGAGTTTAATGTGCCACTGGGCGTTTTCAGATAAGATCGAACAACCATGTCCGGTGACCATTTTTAATTTTGATGAAAAAAATATATTTTGCTGGCTTTATGCCCAGAAGTATAAAACCAATCTTTGTTTTCGGGAAAAAATTTTTGTCTTTGCGAAAAAATTTTGTAAGCACCCTCTCAGTCTCGTGCGCGTTTTGCGTATCGCGCGATGTTGACATTTCGGGCGGCTTCCCCCAAAAAACTGTTCTGGCTACGGGTCTTGAAATATTCACTGACAAATTAGGCATAGGAAGGATTGACAAAAAGTATTAATCACCGAGTATTAGGGTAGTTATTTGAGAAAAAAAATCGCAAACATGGCACATTGCGCAATAACGCTCTGGATTAAAGAATATTTTTCTCCGTATCTATAAAAGCTAAGGTCTTCAAACTTTGCCAGTGTGTTGCCCTGTATATAGCTCATCTTTTTGTTAAATATTGTTGTCCTGGTTAGCTGGAGAAATTTACAAGAATTGCTCACACAGGGGCATTTAACTAAAAATGCATTATTTTGAAAATCATTTTAAAAAAAAGGCCATCTTTAATTTTCTTTAAACTCTTCGAAATTAACGTTTTTAATATGTACTAACAGAGTCTGCAAAAACATGATGCAATATTTGTGTGGCTTTTAAGTTATAAAGGGAGAAACATGGCCAAATTGACGCTAACGCGGTTGCCATAAATGGGGCGTGCACATACCCGTTCTTCACAATTTCCTTATTATTAAAACGTGTAAAAATGCTACAGGTTGGTCAGGAAAAGAAAAATTGACAGCACAGAGGTGGACGGTAGTTTTGAAGAGAAAATTCCTAATACATTTTCGTACAACCGACCCAAGAATTCCCATGGGCCGGAGCGATCGAGGTGCGCCACCCTGTAACATGCTTCGCGGTGCCTGTTTCAACAGCCGGCGTATAGCGTCTCCGTCTACGCGACGTAAAGAAAGCAACCAGAACGATTTTGCAAGCAGATCAGCCTACAACCTTGGCGGTAACAGGATATAGGAAGTAGGGCGCGGCAGAGCCTGAACCTGCGCCGCCTGTGAGCGCCAATAGATCGGCCGCAGTGGAGGGCCGCACAACGCGTAGAAAATAAAAGATATTAAAAGCAAAAAAATTCCGATCGCCTGAGATTGTTTGTATTGGGCGTTTTCAGATAGGATCGAACGACCATGTCCGGTCAACATTTTTGTTTTATTATTATTTTTAGCAAAGGATATGCTTTACTTGTTGTGCAAGCGCAAAAACATATTCAAACTTTTTTTTGCGGAAAATAAAATTTCTTTTGAGGAAAAAAAATCACAAAGTTGCTGTCGGTTTACGCTCTCGTTTTTGCGACTTTCGTGAAACCGTCTTTTTGGATATTTATTAAAGAAAAACTATTGTCGTCTTAGGTTTAATATTTTTTGTGCAGAGACTACATAAAATAAAAGAAGGTAAACATGTATTTTCGATTGCGAAGCAATTCAGAGCTTTATGGATCCGGATCTTAAAAGGCTGGAAATTCAAATTTTTTAAACGATTTGAACGCGTCTGTTCTATATTTGCATAAATTGTCATTGAAATTGAAAACGTTAACCTTTCTACAATAAATACACTGAAATTTAGACAGGTTACCGATTTTGCAATCATTGGAAAATCAGTTTAAAATGAAGGCCATCGCAATTTTTCTTCTACTTTTCTTCTACTCATAATCTGTCCCATCAGGCCCTTCAAAAATGCTTTGCAATCTTTTTTTTTATTCGATTTTACAGGGTTTTAAATATACAGAATTGACGTAACGGGAGTGGAAAAAGATAGGACGTTGCCAAATTCAAACAAGGGCAAGTAAGGGGTCGAAAAATGTAGGACGTCTGTGAAGAGAATGCACTGTGACAGGAATTCATGAAAAATTAGAATTCATACAAAAGATTACAGGTGAGTTTGAAGCACAAGTCAACAATTTAAATACAGATTTCTCGGATCAGTGAATTTCGGAGCCTACCCTTCGTTGGGAGGCTGGGCTGCTGACGTTTAAATAGTGATAAGAAAGAACACATGTTTAAAGTGGTACAATTGAAACTAGTTTAATTATTCAAGACTCTGTGCACACATTCGGAGCTTGTCGCATAAATTCTTTCTACCGGACGCTGACCTGAGTCGGTCACGGCGCTGTCCTGGCACCCCGAAAAGGAAAATATTTTTCCCGGTTTGCCTGTTGTGATCACTGTTCGTTTCTTTTCAGTGGCACCGCAAGCTCGCGACCTCGATCTGCTTTTTGCAGCCATAGGAGACTTTACTTTTAAAGATATATCTTTTTTACGGCTACTGTTCTTGCTAAAAAAGCTGGGGCTGCGAAGTGTCGGACCGCGTAGACTGCCACAAGTGACAGGACTGAATTCCACGCACAACAGAAACAGAGTCCCAGTCCTTTGCTTTCATGTCCCTGAACGCTTTGACGTCAGCTTTCGGGAGGTGGATTAGTTTCACGTTCGGCAGTTTAGTGTTCAGTGAGGCAACCATCTCTGACGCCGACTTGATCACCGACTTGGTGGGTCGTCGGAGGCTGTACAACGTTGTCTGGTGCTTGACACGACCCCCGATGCAATCACAGGCACTCTTGCCATGTCAAGCAACGGAAAAAAATACACGTCGCTGATTTGTATTTGTGGCTCTGCAGCTCGTGTAGTTGGTACTTGTTCTTAAAGTGGCTTGTTCCACCGTCACTTAAGTAGGTCACATGGGCATGCCCAAACTGGATTTCAGGATTCTCCAAACCGTTGTCCTATAAATTAAGGTACAGACAATCTCATTCAATTGCAATTATTTTTCCTTTTTTTATGTATCTTTATTTTCTATGCGTTGTGCGGACCTCCACGGCGGCGGATCTAATGGCGCTCACAGGAGGCGCAGGTTCAGGCTCTGCAGCGCCCTACTTCCTATATCCTGCCAAGGTTGTAGGCTGATCTCTTCGCAAAGTTGTTCCGGTTGCTTCGTTTACGTCGCGTAGACGGAGACGCTATACGCCGGCTGTTGGAACAGGCGCCGCGAAGCATGTTACAGGGTGGCGCACCTCGATCGCTCCGGCCCATGGGCATTTTTGGGTCGGTTTTACAAAAATGTATTAGAAATTTTCTCTTCAAAACTACCGTCCACCTCTGCGCTGTCAATTTGTCTTTTCCTGACCAATTTGTAGCATTTTTACTCGTTTCAATAATAATGAAATTGTGAAGAACGGGTATGTGCACGCCCCATTTATGGCAACCGCGTTAGCGTCAATTTGGCCATGTTTCTTGATTTATAACTTAAAAGCCACACAAATATTGCATCATGTTTTTGCAGACTCTGTTAGTACATATTAAAAACATTCATTTCAGAGAGTTTAAAGAAAATTAAAGATGGCCTTTTTTTTTTAAATGATCTTCAAAATAATGCATTTTTAGTTAAATGCCCCTGTGTGAGCAATTCTTGTAAATGTCTCCAGCTAACCAGGACAACAATATTTAACAAAAAGATGAGCTATATACAGGGCAACACACTGGCAAAGTTTGAAGACCTTAGCTTTTATAGATACGGAGAAAAATATTCTTTAATCCAGAGCGTTATTGCGCAATGTGCCATGTTTGCGATTTTTTTTCTCAAAATAACTACCCTAATACTCGGTGATTAATACTTTTTGTCAATCCTTCCTATGCCTAATTTGTCAGTGAATATTTCAAGACCCGTAGCCAGAACAGTTTTTTGGGGGAAGCCGCCCGAAATGTCAACATCGCGCGATACGCAAAACGCGCACGAGACTGAGAGGGTGCTTACAAATTTTTTTCGCAAAGACAAAGACAAATTTTTTTTCCGAAAACAAGGATTGGTTTTATACTACTGGGCATAAAGCCAGCGAAATATATTTTTTTCATCAAAATTAAAAATGGTCACCGGACATGGTTGTTCGATCTTATCTGAAAACGCCCTGAAGTGTTCGGGTAATTTCGCCCTGTCAAACACGAAAATTAAATACATGGCCATAAAGCCAAAGAGTTGCCTTAGCCGGTGATGGTATTTTTATTCCTCTAAAGCATTTTGTAGTGCAAAAAGACATCAGCATTCGAGGACCTTAAAGGGGCCCTGAAAAAAAGAAAAATGTTTTTTTAAACAGTTTGGTTGGGACACGCTTGTTAAATAAATTTGACGCAAAAAAAAAAAAAGAGATGTTTCTAGACCAATATTGACGGCGAGAGATTTATTTGAAATTTTGCGCGCAAAGTCCATGACGTCAGGGGTCATTACGGAATGACCATCTCGGCCATTTGCTCTTTCCACTTCAACGTGAAGGCGGAGCCGACCCCCCCTCCTCTACATGCCCGAAATGCCAAAAGAGAAAACAAGTGGAAAGGAGGTGACTACTGACTAAATCGCGTCTCGCACCGTCAATACTGCTCTAAAAAATTTTTTTGCGTAAAACTAGTGTTTTGACACGCATGTCCCAACCAGACTGTTAAAAAAAATCTTTTTTTTTTCTTTTCAGGGGCCCTTTAAAACCTTATATTAATTTCTTTCATTATTATTAACGACTTTTCCAGGGTCGAAGCAATTACTGGTGGAGTCCCCTTTTAGTGCATGGTTCACTCATAAAGAGGTTGTCTCCTTCCTTTCAGGTCGCCTCTGTCGGCGGCGTTCCAGACGGCATGTTGGACGTGTGGGAGGCCTGTGGGAGCAGCCCTGCAACTCGCCACACCTGGGACATGAGCGTCAATGACAACCTGGACTTTGGAGGCGAACAGTCGAAGCCAAAATGCCGCTTTGACCGCGTGTATGTCAGGCCCTCCCAGCCTCCCGTCCTGGTCCCGGCATCTTTTCTTTTGACCGGAAAAGAAAGGCTCCAGCATGGAGGCTGTTTCCCCAGCGACCACTGGGGACTCGTGTGCTGCTTCAGCCACAGCTGAGGTTGTGAGCTGCAGCAGGTGTCTGTTTCTTAACTGGTACTAAGTGAATAGTCAGTGTAGCCAAGGACAGGATCGATCGTGAAATGTCTACTCTCGTCTCAGTAACCGGATTGGTTCTCCGTCTCAAAAACGGAGTCGTGTCTTTGGGGTTGGGAAGCCAGTATTTACGGGAATCCAATTCGGTAATATGAGCGTCGCATTTAAAATGTTGGGGTGAAAAGGTCTGCGGTCGTGGGACTATTTCAAACAAAGTGCCTTTGTATGCTTTCATGTGAGAAAATATGAGCCTGCTGATAATTTATTAAAAAAGAAGCAATGTAGGAGGTGCAGTGAATGAAATTATGTCTGGATGGCTCTCTTTAGCCAGAGCCTAGATAGCTTTTTAAGGTACTCAAGTAAATTTGTTTTTTTAGATATTGTTATGTGGGAGGTGTACACTGTTCTGTTTACTACTGGCAGTTTGTAAATATTCTTTGATGTTCTCCTGAAACGAAGGTCGTAGTTACAAGGAGTCTTTAATATGTAATACGGAGTACCGTATTTTCCGGTGTATAAGTCGCGGTTTTTTTCAAACATTTTTCTTGGTGCGACTTATACAACAATGCGACTTATATAAAAAAAAAAAAAAATTCAAAACGCGACGTTTTTTTTTTTTTTTTTTACGCCGCGCGCCATCTTTTGTAGAGCAGCATAACTACGTAGCCATAGGTGGTGTTTCCCCCGCCAGGAGGCCCTGCTGTCGCCGCACTATTTTGACTCGGAATGCGAGATATTTTAATTTTTATGGTTTCCCCGAAGCGGCTAAATGTTAATAGGCAAGACAGTGAGAATAAAGCTTTTACAGCATGTTATTGATGTTGCCTAGTTCAGCCATGGTTCCGTGTTCTTTTGCTTCGGTCCAGTAACACTGAAAAGTAAGTGGGGTGGTATACACGCATTGCAGAATATTTTCTCGCGTCTTTCTTAGTTTCCGTTTGATGAGCAGTCTTTTGTGCCATGCTCCAGCCGTGTTGCTACATGTAAAAGGAAGGATTGTGGCTAGCCGATATTTTAGAGGTACCAAAAAAAAGTATGTCAAGCTTTATCTTTTTGCTTGCGCATCAATGCTCGCGTCGTCTCCGGGGCTTGGCCTAGGCTAGGCCTAATGCTCCAAAACTTAGTTCGCGAGTTCGCTCGGCATGCGTTCGCTCGAATAAAGTCGGCTACCCTGTCATTTTCCGAATTTTACGTCCTTTTGCTGGTAAATACTCGATTGACCCCGCCAGACAGCATTATACTCTGGGCATTTCTCGCGAGTCGAAATGCGCGTCAAACGGTATGTATGTATGTACGTGCGATCTAGCAGTTGTGCGAAACTCCGATTTCGCGATACGAATGCGCGTAAACTAAAGAACTCGCCGCGTGAACCATGCAGAGGTGCGACTTATACAAAGGTGCGACTTATATACCAACTTTTCCACGAAAACGGCTCAAAATACGGATGTGCGACTTATACAAGGGTGCGACTTATAGTCCGGAAAATACGGTAATCCTGGTATTGTATATTATCGGTGGCTTAAGTTTGAACATATCTTCTGCCTTCACAGTTTTATGTTTTGGTTGCCAGCTGCTGTGAATTTGAATATATTCGCAAATTAAATGAATGCACTAACTTACAAGTTGGGGATCTGGCACGAAGCTGTGAAGCGTAAAATGACGGGCATAAAGCTGTTAAAATACTTGTCACAATGCCATATTTGTGGGTCTTTATTGTGTGGCAAATTCGCCAAGCTGCCAATTTTTGTTTGTTTTTAGGAAATTAAATACTGCTGTTGGAAGTAAGCTGGTCCTAGACCTTATGTATTTAATTAGTGAGGGTTCCATAATCAAAACTTTTTGAATATCTTTAGCTTCCAAGATAATCTAAAAATAGGTCGCCACAAAACGTAGACATTCTGCGGTCGACACAGCTTTGTATCTCTGCCTGGCATCCAAAGCATGAGACTGTGAAAGATTGCGGTGTAAAAGAAGTCCTCAACATGTTTATATTTGTTTTGTATAGGGTATTCGAGTCTTCTTTTCTGAGCAAGGAAAAGGTTTTGTGTTCATCGTTGACGCAGTTACATAACCAAGTCTCAAGCTTAAGTATGGCTGTTGAATTTTTGGATGCAGTCATTTATCTCTTATATTTTGCCATTAAAAATTATTTTAATTTCCAAAAATATGTGGAGAGCTTTCTAATTCTGGTTTAGGTTATGTTGGCATGGTCATATTGTTGCATTGCATGTATTACGACAGTGCCTTATTGGGATACTGAACCAAGCATTTCGGCGTCCATAATAGGGGGTGCACAATCTTTTCACGAGCCAGCGGCCGCCGGTCACATGCAACCAAATTGACGCCATAGTCCTTCATTCACACTTAAGATGACAGCGAAATGTATGGGCTTTGGGCAAAAGGAGAATGACGACAGGCTTTGCATCCCCAGAAGCGAAAGCTATGTGCTTATTAGACCAATTAATTGCCTTCCTTTTACACCAGACCCCACTGTGGAGATAAAATGCCCGTCTTTATTCTCCTTTTCCTCGGAGCCCACACATTTCACTGTCATCTTAAGCGTGAATGAAGGACTATGACGTCAATTCCGTTGCGTGCATTTGTGCACACCGGCAGCTGCTGGCTCGTGGAAAGATTGTGCTCCACTTATTATGGACAGTGAAATGTTTAGTTATGCGTTCCTTTAATAGCCTTTGTTGGTAACAAAATCTAGTTGGTGTACTTTCTGCGTAGGCAGCATGTAAAAATATAGCCTAGTAATTGATTGCGACCATGTAGACTTATTGACAGAGTGAGAATGGCAGGTTGCCTCTTTCCGATACCCAGCCTGCAGTGTGTGCTTGTTGCTTTCCGAGGTGCTTTGGCTATGGAGGCAGGTTTGAAGCTTGCAAGACTTCCAAAGTGTCATCGAAGGTGGGAAGCTTGCGCCAGAGCGAGGCAATTAAAAGACCGCCCTGCCGTTCTCATCGACCTATGATTAAGCCCTTTGTACTAATGGAGAGGAGGGAAAGGAGCATTTCATTCCTTTCCCAATAGCTGTAGGTGGGTGATCTAACTTCGTGGCTTCTCCATAAACTTTTGTGCACTTTTGGCTGCTTCTGCGTCCAGTGTGGATTATCATGCCCCTCAAAGTCTTTAAGGAGGGGTCTCTTTCTACTCCCATGGGTAGAACGAGGGAATCGCAGCCCTGCAATACATCCACACTCCCTCTCCCCTTTGGCACTTTTTTTTGCCACTCCCTATTTGTTACTTTTGACGCCATTTTGCCAGCAGCCACGGAGGCCTGACAGCTAAGTACGAGCTAAACCAAAACATGTTACAAGAGCAAGCATATACTAGTTGTACAAATGAGGTTGTGGCATTTCTAACTAGATTTTCTGATTTCAAAATGACCTATCTCTTGGTATGTAACTCGTAATGATTCCCATAGTTGTTGCACCTTAAAACCCACAAACAATCTGGATGTAGTCTATTCAATGACCACTGCACTCTTATCAAGTTTATATGCTGCATATTTTCACCAAAATGCATTGCTACATTTCTTTATGTTTTGCTAACATATCAGGGAAAGTTTAAGTGCGAATCAGATAGCACAATGTATTCGAATAGATTCTTGAATATTCAACTTTTTTCCTTCGAAATATTAGCACTTTAGAGTAGTATAAATATTTCGACGAGCATATTGACATACTCAGTGGTGGAACCGCTGTGCCATTTGCGCCGAGCTGGGCCAGTACGAACAACCTGCTACATGCTGCTTCAGAGGCTGTATTTGTGCACAATTTGTGCCATGTCTGCGCTAAAAGGGATCTGCTTTCGAAAAGGAAACAAAGTATCTGGCACGTGGCCTTCTTGGCAATGCAACTGAAAATTAAGAAAGTACAGTTTTTTTTTTTTTTCGGATGCCTTAGTACTATGTGCGAAGAGTAGGGCTGCGCGAATATTCGAATTGTCGAACAGGGGTTTAAAATAATATGCTATTTGTTATTAGCTTCAAAATGTACTGCCATATTTATACCTGAAAAAAAAAAAAAATCGGGCGTTTACAATTTTCTGTAATGCCGAATTGGAGCGCAGCTCTTGAGGAGGAGGAGGGTCACGCGTGACGTGAATATAGTGGGAAAATTTTTCCGCTAAATTTAGCAGAAAAAAAATGAAAGCCGTTTACAACTCCCTGTAATGCCGAATTAAAGCGCAGCTCTTAAAGGGGTACTCCGGCGATTTTTCGAGCTACCTCGACTAACTATATTTTCTGACTCCCCGGCCTTTACCCTTTCCAGTATGCTATTTAGTATCGCGAAATTCATATTAGTTATTGTGAAATCGGCAAATGAAAATGGTGCAAAAACCAACATTCAAATATACCCGCACTTTTCGGTGCCGTGACGTCAGTGGCAGGCAGGCTTGCCAGTCGAGCAAGCAGTCTAAAGAATAGAATATGCCAATCATTTGATCCGTGCTGGCGCGCGGGTACTGGAGCGAGCTTCCAAAGCATTGATTTGACACCATGAAACTGCTTGGAATCAGTTGGGAATAAATTCTACAGCCCAAAAAGTGAACCCTTGCCTTCCACTGACGTCACTTTTTCGTTGTTGCCAGTAGAGACTTTCAGTTTGAAAAACACGGTGAGGACCAAAATTGTAAATTCAATAACTTCGTTAAAAAAAAATTATTTTGACCTAATATTTGGGTTAGTATTTTAGCGATGTTGTTTGGTCCCCGATTTGCTTGAAATTTTGCTAAACTCGCCAAACAACATCGCTAAAATAGTATCCCAAATATTAGGTTAAAATAATTTTTTTTCGCGAAGTTATTGAATTTACAATTTTAGTCCTCACCGTGTTTTTCAAACTAAAAGTCTCTACTGGCAACAACGAAAAAGTGACGTCAGTGGAAGGCAGGGGTTCACTCTTTGGTCTGTAGAATTTGTTCCCAACTGATTTGAAGCAGCTTTATGGTGTCAAATGAATGCTTTGGAAGCTCGCTCCAGGATCCGCGCTCCAGCACCGAACAAATGATTGGCATATTCTATTTTAGATGCGGAGCATCTCTTGCTCGGGTCTATGTCCCGCGGCGTCGGCGTTGTAGTCTGCACTCGAACTACGCACGCGCAACTCTCCTCCTTCCCTCTCTCCTGCAGCTGCGCGTTACTCTCTCCGCTCTCTCTCTCTACCAGCTGCGTGCACTGCGCGTGCGTTCGCTTCTCACACCGCGCGCGCACGCGCAACTCTCCTCCTCTAGTCTCCTCTCCTTCAAGTGTGAAAAAAATGAGCGGCGAGCGTTCCAAGTTTCTCTGCCGCGAGCCGCGACGAAGGCTCGCGTAGGGGGTAACGCTAGGGCAGTCGGTGACGCCATCTCTCGACGTCAGCACGCAACTGACTCTTTTCTCGGAACCAACACGATGCTCCGCATCACCCCATGGTTCCCCTCGGGAAGATGGTGTAATTTTTTTAGACTGTTCGCTCGACTGGCAAGCCTGCCCGCCACTGACGTCACGGAACTGAAAAGTGCGGGTAAATTTGAATGTTGGTTTTTGCATCATTTTCATTTGCCGATTTCGCAATAACTATTATGAATTTCGCGATACTAAATAGCATACCGGAAAGGGTAAAGGCCGGGGAGTCAGAAAATATAGTTAGTTGAGGTAGCTCAAAAATCGCCGGAGTACCCCTTTAAGGAGGAGGAGGGAAGCGTACTGAGGGGGGGGGGGGGTCACGTGACCTCGGGGGCGTCGCCGGGTTGCTTGAAACCCGGCGACTCCGGCGGGTTGCATGCAACGCGGGTCGCATGCAACCTCGGTTCCATGCAACGCGGGTTGCATACAACATGCGGTTACATTGATGTTGGTAAGTTGCATACAACGCCAATTGCATGCAATCTGGATTGCATGCAACCTGGGTCGCATGCAACGCGCGGTTACGCCGACGACGACGCCGCTCAAGCCGGAAACGGGCCCCTGAGAGCTGCGCTTTAAAAAGTGAAAGCCGTTTACAACTCCCTGTAACGCCGAATTAGAGTGCAGCTCTTGAGGAGGAGGGAAGGGTACTGAGGGAGGGGGGGGGGGGTGTCACGTGACCCCCCCCCCCCCTCCCCGAGGTCCTCGGGGGGGGGGGGGGGGGGGGGGGGGGCTCGCGGTTACGCCGACGCCGACGGCGCTCAAGAGGGGAAACTGGCGCCTAAGAGCTGTGCTCTAAAAGTTTTCCGGGTTAAGTGGCGTCACATTGGACGTCACGAGGGTAACATTTTCTCGCTAAATTTAGCGGGAAAATGTCCCAAAATTTTCTCGCTGGCCGAGGCTACATCCACGCGCGGGGACGTAGCCAAGTCAGGAAGAGCTAGATAATTGCTCCACCAACGTTATAGAATCCCTCAGTTGGGAAACTGCCATAGAGAATGCTCTGAAAAAGTGGCACCGACCCGTACTCCAGAACCGAGCTAATGGCGATCACAACACAGCCATTTCTCCCTCAGCGGCCACTCGAGGAACTGCACGTGACTTCCATTTTGGCGCCGAAGCAGATACAGTGGAAGGGGTTTCAGGGATGCCACCCCCGTCTCCCAAGCGGACGCGCCGCGAATTACTATCGAAGCTAAGATGCGCCTAGGTCGGGACGCGCTACCTGAAATCACCGCTGAGGAATGGTTGTATAAAACAATATTAATTGTGCTGCAAAGCCTTGCAAACTACAGATTTTAGAAAACATCACGCGCACTTCATGTTGTACTAATTTCCAAAAAAGTTACTACAAAAAGAGATTTTTCCGTTGGTTTTTACGCAAAAACATGCTTTCGTTTTTATGCAAATATGCTTTCTTATAAGTAAATATAGGATGTAAAAATAAAGAGGTTTGAATTTATTCTTGTTTTAAAATTAATATGTCACGTGACTTACAATTTGTTTAAACAATTTATCAATTTTTTTACTCTTTTCTAACACTAATAGTAAATATCATGCGTCAGAAAAATAGTATAAATAAATATATTTATAGTAATGTCCAGGAGTCACATACACACGTGTGGGCGGCGTGCGTGCTTGGTTGGCTTGCCCATGTGCTGTGTGCATCGCTGCTGAGGCGAGTCGGTGAGGCTTGGTTCGAGGCGTTTTAGTGCATCGAAGGGGACAAGTGCGAGCCCACCGCTCCGTATGTTCTTGACTTGCGCGCACGCTTGCAATCTCACAAAGATTGTAAGAGAAGGAAAAACATGCCTTAGTCCCAGTAATAACAAACATACTGAGAGCATTCAATCGAGAAAACTGGGTAAAATATTCCAGAAACAGTTTATTCCATGACAAATAAAACAGTAGCCGATGCACAGATGCCACTCGTCCACGAGATCACCGATGAACACGAAGCCCTTCTTGCGGCAGAACTTCTGCAGGAGCCAGTTCACGTCTGTGCCGATCATTCAACGCGTGAATCTCGGCACTGACTACGCTGAAACTCCAATGAAGGAAACCTGTTCTCCCGCCTCGGAAGGACTGAAGAAAAGCCGATCTGCATCGTCGGACTGCGCTCCAAGATCTGAGCGGCCAGCCGATGGTACTTGTCAATGTATGCGCTGGCACAAACGCTGGTGTTGATTGTGCCAACGGGCAAAATGACAGCATCGAAATCGAGCAAGGCGTCAGACACCTTGGAAAACAAAGCCTCGATCCTAATGCCACTAAATGCCCGCACGTCGACATCCATACGTTTATTTGATGGGAAATAATGGGACAAGTATTTCACCATCAAATCCCCGTTTTACTAGACCGTGTTTCCACCTCCGTTAACCCTCCGCAACTTAGAAACCGCCACTGCGCCTGCGTGCCGATGGCCTTGCCTGTAGAGTTCCGCTAAGCCCAGGGGCTTAGCGGAGGGGGAAACACGGTCTACTAAAACTCAATAAAAACTCAAGGCATGTCACTGTCAGAAGCGCGACCGTGCTAAAACACAAAAAGCCAAACTCATTGACCGAGAAAAAAAAAAAAAAAATTCTTCAGAGAAAGTCAAATTCGCTTGCGGGTGACCAGGCAGGAACAGCAGTCCGCGCACGGCAGGAACACAAGGAGCAACGGCCGCCGAGCACATGGCAAAACAATGGGAGGCAAGACCGTAGCAGACCGTAGGTTGATTCCTGCGTGGACGGAGAGAAGACGGGGGAAGAACTGCCTTCGTCCACGCAGGAAGTGACGTAGTGTGCCGGAAGTGACGTAGTGAGTAGATGGAGCCTTACCTCCTCCCGACTTGGCTACATCCCTGCGCGTGGATGGTGGAAACATTTTACGCCAAATTTAGCGGGAAAATTTTCCCTCGTGACGTCACGTGTGACGTCATTATGGGAAGCGTCCTATAATGCAACGCGCGGTTACGCCGACGGCGACGCCGCTCAAGTCGGAAACGGGCGCTAAGAGCTGCGCTATAAAAGATGATAGCGGCGGGTTAGCCCTTTTGAGCGCGCTTCATCTGAAGCACCGGTGCATTACCCGCGAAGGTGACACCGCGATCTTGCGATTCGCTTTGCCGCAGCGCGGCCGCGAACTTAGGCGAGAAACACACCTTTAATATGGTATAATGCACGCGCGCGCCTAATGTATTAAGAAAAAAAAGGAAACGTGTGTGTTGATATTTACAATGCAGTAAAATTCTCAAAATATAACTGTGGCTATTATGCAAGGGTATATGTTAGGCAGCATTGTTCTAACGACCTACGTTCATTGTGTTTTTTTTTTTTTTTATATAATTCAGAATTTAATAAAATATTTCATATAGCAAGACGATTTATGAATTCCCTCAATTAGGCGTGGCTGGGCTCCTTTGTAGGTTTAATTTTATGTCAAATCGGTCATTTACTTGCCGTCCCAATGTAGGTATTAGACTTTCTGTGGTCACATTCTCTAAATATAGCTAGACTGAATTTAACAGAGGTCGTAGGTGGGCAATTAGAAGCTTGGGAACAACCTTTGCGAGTTTGAAAGGCGCAGCAACTATTCAATATTTGATTAAAAAATATTTGGCCAAAACCACTCTTCACTTTGATTTTGCTTCGAACCCGAAATACATTATTTGCACAGGCCTAACGAAGAGTTATCGGTTCTTTATGCGAGCGGTGCTCACATCGATGGCAATGATTAGCTGGTGCTACTTGTGATCGGTTCGAGTAGATATATGTGCTCCGC
Source organism: Ixodes persulcatus (assembly GCA_013358835.2). Classification (NCBI taxonomy): domain Eukaryota; kingdom Metazoa; phylum Arthropoda; class Arachnida; order Ixodida; family Ixodidae; genus Ixodes; species Ixodes persulcatus. Next base: position 51,230 of record JABSTQ010004970.1, read on the forward strand.
TTAGCTGCTCTATGAACAGTAGCAGGTTGGATACGAGCGAGGGCAGCATGAGACACATTCAAACCAAAAGTGTCCGTTTGATGTTGAACTTGCGACAATTATGTCACCGTGATACAAACCCTACAGAGTAGCCAAAAACATATTTTTTCGTTAAGCACAGACCGAAGAAGCCAATGATACTCCTAATAGGTTAATTGAGACATCTTCAAAATTACCGGCGAATAATTCTTCAATAAATAAATAAATATCTTTAGTGGCCAGGTCCCCTGTAGGTATGACACCTTAAACAGTCTCCCAACACTCCAACAACTGCAGCTATTTCCACAGGTAAACTTTCAAAGAGATTGTATAGACGCTTTCCACACGCGCCAGAATACAGCCGCCATTGCTGACCTTCTCTTGTTTTACCGAGATACCTAGCCACTGAAATTGGTTTGGACGAGCCTCCACGAAGGCCAATGCTGGGGAGAAAGACAGAATAAAATCTAAGGTGGCAATAACCTGCCCTGCTATGGTTATAATGAAGTGAAGTAAACGTAATAAGGGGAAACAAAAACTGAAGGTCAGTTATGGCGGCGCCCATGCACAGCTGCTGGAAAGCGTCTATACAATTTTCTGGCATGAAAGCGAAAAATTTTCCGCCTCAAAAGTGCGAATCTCTGCTCCGAAACTCGTTATTCCCTGCTACAAGAGCTGCTCCAAATCACCACTTGTCAGTTCCACCACTGAATACTTAAAGGAAAGCTAAAAAGATTCTTGAAAAAAAAAAAAAAAAAACGAGTTAGAGGTGAATTTTAGAGTATTTCTATCCCGTGAATCTGAATGTCACATTTGTTTTTCCGGAAGATGAAACGAAACACGGAAAACCTCCGACCAGTCGTTACGACATGCCCAGATCTTTCGGCCGCCAAGTGCGTGCCACTCGTGTGGGCAGCGCGACCAATTACGTCAGTCGTGACGTCTTTTTGTGACCTTTCTGAAAATAGCAAGAGTGCGCGTGCATAGGCGCTGAAGCTGCGCGAGAGCAGAAATTCCGAAAACTCCTTCTATGACGTAACGCTCTGGGAAGGAGGGGCTTCAGCGGTACTTTGAAAATGATTTTCTGCAGCCTCCGTGCACCAAACTGAAAAAAATCATCTCGATATTTGTGATCCCGAAGACCAAATGAAGGCGATTTAACCTCAAATACGGAATCGCTTCAGTTTACATTTAAGGAGAAAAAGCAAAAGACAAAAGGAGGACGGCGACAATCGTGCACAGGCTTCCAGTCTTCAAGATTTATTTCATGCCAGCAGAACTCAGCTCCTGCAAACCTCGGTTGTGAAAGGGGAAGAGAGCAGCACTACCTAGAAAACAAGACTGTCGTGCTGACATTCTAGCGTCACCAGAGAAGGCAAACGCTGGACACAGATCGGAAACGAGTGCTGCGTCAGCGTTCTGCTTCGAGTCAAGTTTGAGCAAAACGTTGACGCAATCGTCGTGTCCAATCTGTGCCCACCGTTGGCCTTCTCTGACGACGCCATTTCATTCGGCACTATACCGCTTTGTTATCTAGGAGGTGTTGAGGAGAGGCAGCAGATAGAGGGCGAGTGAAATTGTGGACCAGGAAAAGAGGCAAGAACCTACATGATAGTCTCTTTCCCTTTTTGTGTTTCATTTTCTTGAAGAACACATAATACTAATTTACAAAATTCACAAGAAGCATGGCAGCAATCGCAGTTTCCATTGTCCTTGCAATATCCGTATAAAGGTCATGTTTGATAACAACAAAAAAACTATCGCAAATGCAGTTTTCTTTTTAAGCACGAACAATGTGTTGAATAAAAAAGGTAATGTAATTCTTGAGCTACAATTTTGCGAGTCGATTTATGTTTGACTCGAACATGGGGTCATTTCATTTAAATAAAATAAAATTTAATAACCATTCATAATCTACTGGCATTGACTCTAAAAATTTCCGTTTGATTTGGAGATAAACTTTTAGCGTCCATTTATCTCTACAAATAGCTTTCCCTCTTTTGCACAACCAAACCTAAAAGCTTGTGCCTCATAATATTGTAAGTTAACATTGTAACAAATAGGCACATGAGAATATGTGAAACCATCGAATATCACTTCGTGTAATATATTATTCAATTGGGGCTTTGAGTTCAAGACTTGTAAGATTTGGAATCATTTCGCATAATGCGAAATCCGTTTGAGCATGGTTTATCTCCGTTGAGTGCGCTTCCCACGCGACACAAAAGCATTGCTGGAAAGCACCACCCACGATTCACGAAGCGGCTACGCTTGAGTGCTTGATGCTGCTTAGGGCAGGTCGGGGATCCACTCATGATGACGTCATGCGCAGGCCTTGTCTTCGGTTTCTGGACAAACTGTCCAACGAGACGAACTGTCCATCGAGTCAAAATGTCCAATAGGCCACGTGACATCCGTGTCAAAACGTCCATCGAAACAATATGTCCAATCGGGTCAAAATGTCCATCTAGTCAACGTGTCCATCGACACGAAATGTCCAATCAGGTCAAAATGTCCAACAAGACAAAATGTCCAACGAGTCGAAATGAATCAATGCAGATTGTTAGGCTAGTTGGTACTGGGAATTTGACGACATGATGGCGCTTAAGACAAGGACAAAAGGGGAGACTAGACAACACGAAGCGCTCCGTGTTGTCTAGTCTCCCCCTTTGTCCTTGTCTTAAGCGCCATCATGTCGTCAGAGTCGAAATGGTCACGTCAAAGTGCTCAATCCTAGTTGAACGACTGACGTCCCTCTGTAGTACCTTAGGGCACCCCGTTTAAAACAAAAGGTGCTAAATTCTTTCGTTTTCTCTTTCGTCGGCCAAAATCAGTGGAGACACAATTTTGTTCCGAGGATTTCACCCTTGGAACAAAGTTCCAAGGGCGGTGACCCCGTTTAACACAAAAAAGGCGTTGGTGCGACAATATTTGACCTGGTTTGCGCACGGTATGCCACGTTTGTTGATGTTCCGAATTAAATCAACAGAATTACCAGCATTGGTGCGCTCCCAGTCTCTCAATGAGCTGACTAGCGGCGCTTGAAAAGGCGATACTAGTTTTGTATGCGTGGAATAAAGACTTGTATTAAACCACGTGTCATTTCAGAGCGCAGCTCTTAGGTGGCCGTTTCCGTGTTTTGCGGTGTCGGCGTCGGCGTAACCGCGCTAAATTTGGAAGGGAAATTTGATGTCATGTGACCTCAACACCAATTCAATTCCCCGCTAAATTTAGCGGGGAATTGAATTGGTGTTGAGGTCACGTGACGTCAATATCCACTCTAAATCTAGCGGAGAAACTGAATTTGTTTATAGGTGACGTGACACCAAGTCATGTGACGTCATTTTCCCCACTAAGTTTAGCGGGGAAACTGAATTGGTGCTGAGGTCACGTGGCGTCAATTTTTCAGTTAAATTTTGCGAGGAAACTGTGGGAGGAGGGGAGAGTTCGGAGGAGGGGCATACCCTCCCCTCCGTACCCTCCCCTCCTCCTCCTCAAGAGCTGCGCTCTAATTTCGCGTTACAAATATTTGTAAACGTCTTTCATTTTAGAGCGCAGCTCTTAGGCGCCCGTTTCCGGCTTGAGCGGCGTCGGCGTAACCGCGCGGTGCATTATGGGACGCGCGACGTCACTGATGACGTCCTCGGCATCCGCATAGTCACTGGTGACGTTATCAGTGACGTCACTGATGACGTCATCGGCATCGTCACGTGACCCCCCAGGTCACGTGACTTTCCAGGTCAAGTGACCCCCCCCCCCCCCCTCCCGAGGTCACTTGACCCACCCCCCACCCCAGTACCCTTCCCTCCGCCTCCTCAAGAGCTGCGCTCTAATTCGGCGTTACAGGGAGTTGTAAACGGCTTTCACTTTTTTTTAATTCGTTCCATGGTGTATACATGCAGTATGGTGTGCTGTTTACGTCAATAATACTTATTATGAATAATACTTATTATGAAAGCTCTTGCAAGGTATGAATGGCAGCGCGCGAAAAACTGCGGGAAGGCACAGAATGTGCCGACCCCTGTCCCAGGCCTTCTGCCACCGGCGCCGCGCATGCGCGATGGGGGTGTGGGCAAGAAGCTCGCCGTCGCCCATAAACAAACCATTGAAATGCGATGTTATCGGCGTCGGTGTGAGTCCCCCTGCCCTTTTTCGCGTTCAAATTGTTGATTCTACGTCTTCCTGGCAATGTCTGACTACTTGAGCGGCCTCAGCGAAATTAACGAGGCTCGTTACACCGCAAAACTTCGCGTGAATAATGTGACATGCGGCGATTCATTCCGCGTGGACGCCGCAGAATGTACGCTAAAGCCTGATTCGCATGCTGAGATTTCGCTCGCAATTTTCGGTCGCGACGTCGCTCGGGCTGCAAAAGCGTGAACCGTAGCTGAGATGGTCGACGTCGATACTGAAAATCTCAAGTAGAATCGGATCAAGTGAATCAGGCATAACAAGTCGGTGATGGCCTCTGGTAAAAATGATCAACATATCTTTGTATCTACTGTTTACATCCAGCCTGCTTACCAACCTTCAAACTTAAGTCTTTTGAGGCCTGCACTTACTTCTTATCGCAAGTACCGGACCCACGTTTGGTCTACGGGCCGGTGTCGTCTCAAAGAGCAGACGACAAGCAGAAACGTTTGAAAGTGCAGACGACAGTTCGAACGATCAGGCGGCCGTTTGAAGACACACTGGACCTAGTCCGGCATGTGGTCCATACAACTTGACGGTTTTCCCGCGTTATGTTGGAACAAAACAAATAAATCTGATGACCACAAGTATCCGTGAATTCAACCCAAAGTGCTTCCCGCCCAAGCAATCGTGGTCCGATGGCGTCTCCTTTTTACGGCACATATCTACGTTCTCGGACGAACCGAGCACATGAAAACTGACCTTCAAACCTTTCTCGACCCTTTTGGTACAGCCCCAGTCGCGGCATTTTGACGAGAAGGCAGGTTTTCTTTTTGTTTCAAAACAACGCAGGAATACACGTCTCACAAGGGGCCTTCCGCCTAAGGCCTTACTTCCGCCCACAGCCCCAGACCGGAAGTGCGTCCGACGCGCCACCACCGCGCCGTGACGTAACAGAGAGGAGTTCGTGTATAGTCCGTTGCAACTCAAGAAGGTAGGGCGAGGGTAAGACGGGCCGGGGAGGAGGAAGCAGACGGGACGCTGGAGAAGAGAGGGGGAAACCTCCCTCTCTCTTCAGCGTTCCGTCTGCTTTCTCCTCCCCGGCCCGCCTTACCCTCGCCCTACCTTCTTGAGTTGCAACGGACTATAGCAGTGACTAATTCTGACGAGGGTGCAGTTACCTGTCCCCTTTATTGAGGGAGGGAAGCAAGGACGGCAGCGATCAAAGCATGCGGTGTTGAATCTGAAGCATGCTGGGTTTCTTTGTAAACACAGCATGTGCTCGCCCCGTCCGGGGGAAAGATTTGGGGTGGCCGACTAAAATAAGTTGATGACTAATGCACGTGCAATAAATAGAACACGGCCGTTTGTTTGTTTTTTTCGTTCGTGTCTTTTTGCGCTTTTTATTTTAGTTATGAAGTTTCAGTTAGCGCTATTTTATCTTTGCTTTGATCACCTTATCCTAATTACAAAATGTATTTTTGCATTTGCTGCCGTTCATCACATTTAATTATATGGCCTTACGTCACGTGTCCACCTAATTTGCAGGGTCTTAAAGAAGGAAACCCCATTTTAAGCATCGCAAAAACTAAGCTTCATATCACGGTGATCCTCAACCCCACCAGAATATAACTCCAGCGGCTGGTGCAAGGTACCCAAGTTTCTAGAACATGGCGTGGTCTTATTCATTTTAGGCAGTGCTCGGAAATTTTCAGTGCTGAAATGGTGGCCGAAAGAGCCCGCGAATACATGAAGATGAATAGCGTCCGTTCTTCCAACCGCTAGGGCTACATTTCAGCGGATAGACAATATTTTGTTCTTCCCAAAACAAAAGTTAGTCAGATTTCCGCAAGTGGTCACATATTACTACCGTTTGAACGAAAACGCGGGGTGCGTGAAGTATTCTGAATATCTAAAGACGTCCGTCTCAGCACCATGCAGTGTCAGAATCTGGGTCAACGATACAAGATGTTCAACGGAACAAAATGTCCATCGGTTCACAGCGTCCACCGAGTCGAAACGTCAAATCCGGTCAAAACGTCCAACGAGTCAAAATGTTTAACGAGACGAAATGTTCAACCAGGTCGAAACGTCCAACGAGACAAAATGTCCATCGAGACGAAATGTCCAATATGGACATTTCGTCTCGTTGGACATTTTGACGTGGAATCATTGTGTTCGGGTCGCATTGGCTTCCGACCTTTCTCCTGCGAAGCATCACACAGTGTTCTGTGCTACTGACTGGCACCACCACGCGAATTAGATATATGCACTTTTCTGGCCGCCGCACTGGCGATGGAAAAGCTCCGATGGATCGGACATTATACTGGGGTCATAAAAAATTCTTCCAAATAATCAAAATGGCGCCTACTTTGGTGAAATGCAGCCCGTTAGGCAAGGAAGAAGGAATGTCATAAAAATAAGAATTCGGAGAAGCTGTTCTAGAAAAAGGTAGGAACTGGTTCTCATCAAAATTAAGGAGAGAGAATAGACACAGTAAAAATTATTAACATAAATCTAAAATAAGGAGATGAAGCAAGCAATGCTGGGACATTGCGTAATAAAATAACGCAAAACTTGGTAAGCTGAAGTCGGGAAGCGTTTGTGTTTTGTTTTTCATTAGTCATCAGGCCCGGGAGTTAAATAAGGGACACACATTTTTAATGGTTTTTGTCGATATTCACACGCCTTGTTCACACTATTTACCATGCAACAAATAAAAGCTGCAACCGTCGCATATCTACTGTATTTCCTCTTTCGACACACTTCGGTGTTTGTGTTCCAAATAGTTTCTTCTTTTTTTATTACTAGAGTTGTTATAAATAGTTCATTTTGGTCCTAAAGCACAATAACACCCTTGCCCTGATACCAAGTTTTATGAGAAGAACTGGACGATCATACTAGATCACAGAAAGTATAAAACATAGAGAGGACGAAACACAGACGACTACATTCTTTCAACTCACAACAAAGTTTATTCCAAGAAGTACGAACGCACGTTCCCCTGCGCACACTTAGGGAAAAGGGGAAAGGGCAGAGGTAGAGGGGGGGGGGGGTAAGAGGAAGGAAGGGCGAGTGGGAGAGGCGGATGGGTGCGTCGACCCGTAGGGGTCGGGCCGCTCACCGAGGTCGTCTAATCACCCCGGACAGCTCTTGGCTAAGATAATCTATCTCTCTATCAGAGAGGGCGATGTGCTCAATCGGATGCCGAATCCGCTGGGGTCGGCGACCTCTCGGAAGTGCTCCCTCAGTGGTCATTTAGGCACCGCCCCCCGTTGCCCGATATATTCTCCCCCGCAAGAGAAAGGAATGGAATAGATCTCTCTCTCCGGCAAGAGACGAACTGTTTTCATGTTCTTGGGAAAGGGATTGGAGGGGAAGGATTATTGACCAGCGGCACATCTGCTTCAGTTTGAATTACACTGAAGACGACTCCTCCGTCGAAGCTGAGGCGAGCGCCTTGAGGCGATGTGAAGTGTTGTGCGTGTACGGAATGACGGCGAATTGTTTCTCGGCGGGGTCGGGGTGTGAGGGAGGCTGTGTGGAGGAGGTAATAAGCCTCTTGAGAATATTCGTCAGAAGGTCTTCTGGATAGCCGGCTTTCCGCAACCTATCTATTTGGAGGATAACGCTGTTTGTGGCTAGATGAGGGCAGGATCTAGATCGCGCGGTCTTCATGAGGGACTTAACCAGGCCTAGCTGACTGTTTTTGAGTGGGCGCTGGTGAAGGGGATCCAATCACTGCTGGTTAAGGGGATCCACTCACTGCTGGTCTATACGGATGTTTGCGACTAGAAGTTTCGGTGGCTCCCTTTTTGTTTTCATCTTGTGCGTCACGACCAGACTTATCAATAGCCAATCGACAATTTGGACGGTGTGTAAAAAGCCGGGGAAGCGTGGAGGTATCACCGTCAAGGTTGACAGTCTGACATTGCTTTTAACTCGATAATAAACGTGGAGTTTATCATACGCAAAACGTCATAGTGAGTGTTTGACGAATCGCAAAAGGTCGACCACAACGACGCTTTTTGGCACGCACGTCGCCAAAACAGAAGTGAACTGGCGCGAGACATTCATTTTGCACGTTTTGAGCTTGACTGGTGGCCTGGGCCCGTGGGTGGGCTATATGGGGGTTAAGCAATCCAGGTAGAGGCGGTGCCGTCCACATGTGCCGTCCACATGTAAGAGTCTCGTACTTGCAGATTTCTCCTGTCGGAAATTTTTCGAAGGAAAATTTAAATAGGGAATTTGAAGTGTGGTGCTCCGGAATAGGTCTCGTGCTCCACTCTCGCGAAATAGCGAGTGTGTTCCTCGATTTCTTTACTGGGTAGAAATTATTCCGGTCAAAGAAAGTAGTCCGGCTCGTTGGCGAGAAGTATACTACATGTCAAAGCGAGTGACAAATGTCGCTCGTCATCACCTAGGAATCATCCCTTGCCCACTGAGAGAACTCGGCCGTCACTCCAACGCCCACGACAAACAGTTGCTTCCAGAGTCCACAACCTCGCACTTTCTACAAGCAACGTTCCGCCGTCACTGTCGTGTTTCTGCAGCGGATATGCTCCGTAAACGCTCCTAATTAAATATTCTCGTGAACAGTTCATCACGCCTCCCACGTTCAGCCTCGGAATAGGCTGTCGTCTTGCAGAAGCCAGTGCGGTACCTGCTCGTGCTATCTTAGAATGGGGCTGCTAATTGGCTTGGCCAAAGCAGAGCAGTTGTGTCAGGTACAGCTGTCTGGCGGGTCGGCTGCCGTGATCGGTCTGGTCATCGTACATCAGCGGCCGAAACGCTTGACGGCCCACCGCAGTGCCGGATGAACATCCACAGCGTGACGTGCCGAAATTGAGCGGGGGACCATCTGGCTTTAAAAGGCGCCAGCCAATCTCCGAACTTCAGACGTGGCCTGAATCGCTGCGGAAAGTGAGTCTCTTTATTTCTCCGTGTCAGAATGCTCAGACTCGTGTAGTTGGTTTTAATGTAGACTAGAGCCGTATCTCTTGTAGACCACAGTGAAAACGCAGGCGCCAACTCATAGCACAGGAATGTATGACCTCAGCTGCCCGGATGCTCGCGCATCTGGAGCACTGCCCTCGCGCTCTATCGTGTCACAACGCTGCACAGAAATGTTCTATGGCACTGTTCAATAGATTGATTATATCAGTTAGAATTGTGTGCTTCAGAGACCGTTCCGTCAAAGAGCCTCTGGCAGGCGCCATGTTGAGAGTCCGTGCGCATGGAACGTGCCTTGCTCGCAATCCTAGGCAAAGAACACGCAGGATGAATGGATAAAAGCGGCAGGGTGATCTTTCCGTTGTCCCGCCTCCAGCGCGAGCTCGATGTCGCTTCGGCGTGTCGTGAGCTTCAGGCATGCACGCGCAGCCAAAGCACGCTAGAAGGCAATGAGCGCATATGCTGGAATGCCGAACATCCGAAAGTTACGCCCTGCCATACTCCTCCTGCCAGTGACTTTGACGGTGTCCATCTTGGCAAGGGTTGGAAAGTTTGACGGCATCTGGCTGCGCTTCACATATAATCATCCCTGGATGAAACGTAAACATGTTGTTTATTCCGAATTGTGTCCACAGCTATGAGTTTTAATTACCTTTATATATGTAGTTTAGCGATTTTGTTTATAAGCAAACTCGAGGCATCGGTTTAAATGTTATACGCCATAATGACGTTTTTCGAAAAGAAACTACCAGAACGCTTTCTCTTTCAGCTCGCGTTCAAAATGCTGCGGGCGCTGTTTCTAACCGGACCTCTCCTCTGCGGATTCTTGCTGAGCGGCCAGGCAGCCCAGGGAGCCCCCAGACGCGCCCGGCAGATCGGCGCAGGTTTGTTCTTCCCTGGCAATGGTGGCGGTTTCGGCGGGGGCCACCAAATCACCCACGTGAAGACCAAAAAAAGCGAGAAAGTATACGCCTCGTCTTCTGCTCTCTCGCCAGGAGGTTACACGGGTACTGTGCACGCGTCCCCGTTCCTGTCATCGGGGGGATACCACGGCCACTCCGGCCATCTTTCAAGCATGGTGGGCTCGTCTTCCAACCTCTTCGGCGGAGGCCTCCACCGCACTTCTTTTTCTACGGGGGGCCTGCACGGCAGCGGACTCCTTGGCGGCTACTCGGGCTTCCACTCTCCTCTGGGCCACCACACACCTTTCAGCTCCGGAGGCTTGCACGGTGGATACCTAGGCGGCATGAATGGCTTCCACACCCCGATGACGGCCACGGGTCATCTTCTACTGGGAGGCGGCGGCTACGGTGGCTTGGGGCACCACATGTCGGGCTATTCAACCGGGAACTTTCAGGGTGGAGCGTACGGAGATTTGATGCAAGGCCCTCTGTCAGGTGGTCTCTCTTCGGTGACTCATCATGTCTCCTACTCGAGCGGAAACCTGCACCAGGCTGCCGCGGAACACCAGCACCTATCCAACGCTGCGCAGGTTCATACCCAGTTAGCATCGCAAGCCCTGGCCGAGGCGGACGCGGCCCATAATGCTCAGCTTCAGGCATCCCTTTACCACAAGCAACTTTTACACAAGGCGATGTCACACCAGACCTACGCCCAAAGAGCCCAGGAAGCGGCCAACACGGCTCACCAGCGACTACTCCATGAGTCGGCTGCCCACGCTGCAATATCTTCTGTGTACCACAGCGGTCATGGTCTAAACGGCATGTATGGTGGAGGGCTGCATCCTGGGTTTTTCGGTGGCGGACTGCAATCCCACTTGTACGGCACCGGAGGCCCTTCGTTTCACACGAACTACGTCCAATCTTCTTATCCGTGGCAGCAAGGCGGTCATGGTCTCTCGATGCTGCATGGAGGTGGCTTCAGCTACGGCACAGGACTTGGCACAGTCGCGGTTCAATATCCGGAAACGCAGCTGCAGAGCGTGATAAGAAAGCTTAAACACTGCACGTCGATTCACTACTTGGACAACCTTCATGGTGGGCAGGGCTTGTACGGAAGTTCGTTTGGCCTGAATTCCGGTCTTGGGTTAGGCGGAGGGTTCGGCGGATTTGGATATGGAGGCCTAGAACATGATCACTTAGCATTTGGCTCTAACACGTTCCCATCGCACATTGGCGGACCGCTGCAATCAGGTGGCTTGCACCATGGCCACCTAGGATACTTATCAGGGTTACTACATCATGGCTTGGGGTACGGAGGGGGACTTCTAAATCATGACAATCTTCCGTATGGTTCCGGCGCTCTCTATGGTTCGGGGGGATTAATGGACGATGGCTTCAGGTACGGAGGCACTGCTCTGCATCATGGCGGATTTGGGTACGGAGGCGCGTTGTCTCATGGTGGCATTGGGTACGGAGGTTCCTTATCTCACGATAACTTCGGGTATGGAAATGGTCTGTCGTCTCATGGCGCGTTTTCATACGGTTCAGGATTGTTGGGTTCTCATCATCCCTTGCATGGGTCTCCCCTGAGTTCGTCGCTTTCAGGCTACCAGTATGGTACGGGTGGAGGCTTTCCTATGGCGGGCGGCTTCCAGCATCACTTTCGTCGGTAGAGGGCGGGCGTCGCTTTAGAAAGAAAAACGTCCTTTTAGTAGTGCCAATAAACTTTTGAGAACTTCTTGAGTATTCTGTCTTCTTTCTTGACCAATCAGAAAGTCAAAAATAAAATTGCGCCGAAATTAAATAACCCAAATAACATATTGACCTAATGCACATTTCGCCACCTACACAGGATGAAAGAGTTTGACGCCATACACTTTCCTGCTAACTGGCGTTGGAAGTGTATGGGAAATTAAGGTGCGAGGTCACGTGGCAGAGGTGAGGAAGAGGGGGAAGGGGAGGGGGGCACCTTTACGAATAAAATATCTGGAGAAGGACCCTGTTTAAACGACACCGCCAGCATGGCTGCAAACGGCTTAGCGGAAGTAGAACGGCGATGAGTAAAACCGTCCTAAACATCAAATTTACGCCACCTCTCCTGTTCCTCCTTGTTGGTTTGTTCTTCAGTCCAAAGTTTTTATGAGTATTCACTATGTGAGAAACACGGAAAAGTGTGCGTGTGTGAGGGTTGGGGGGAGGGAGGGGGGGCTCATATGCCGTTATGTGCTCTTAAAGCTAATAATAATAATAATAATAATATTGTTATTATTATTAACACTTTTCGAAGACAAGCTGGACGGTCTGACACGAATGCCTCGACCGCTTTGCCATCTCATCCATGTAAGAAACGCACACAAGCCTCAATACCAGGTGATCCGCTGAAGAATAAAAAGACAATCCCATGGTTCAACCGCGCCTTTTCATTTCAGCCCGGCCGTGGTTCAACAAACACAGGTAGCTGTCAAAACTGAGACTCTTTATTGAAAGAACAGGTTTCTTGCTCCCAAGTAGGAACACCACAACATCCGTACATTGTTTTGCACTGGCTCAGGCGAGGCCGAGCGGCGTTTTTACGGGCGCGCCTTTTCCGCGGCTATCCAGCCTTGAAGAGGAGCACAGCGGCCGGCCCGACGTAGAAGTAGGTGAAGCGCCTGGTCTCGTAGGTCACGTAGGAACCGAACGAGCGTCCTACTACGCAGTGCCACGTGGGGCTGTACTTGCGGTCAAACTCAGTCTTGATGAAGGCTGCCACGTCTCTCAGGATCTTGTGCTTCTCCAGGGCGGAAATAGCCACGTTGATGGCCTCCTGCTGCATGTGCTCGGGTATATCGGACGCCTTGATGACCACCTTCTTGGACGGCGGCGGCGACGTCATCACGCAGCTGTTAGGTAGACTCGAGGGCAGCGTTCTCCTCGGACGACCGCTCCTTTCGGTTGTCTTCGATGGATCGCTTCCAGCTGTGCACAGCGCAGAAGCCGTGCTCGAGCTTGCGGTTCCTCGTCTTTTGTTTTGTCTTTTTACGGCCGAGCTGAATTAGAGAGCACAAATCGCTAATATCAGTGTTGGATAAAGTCCATCTAAAAAGTATTTAAAGTAAAGTACAAAGTAAATTAGATGTTATGTACTTCTAATATAGTAGTAAGTACACCGGGCGCGCTTGAAGTAAACATCATTGGTAAGATTAAACAGCGTAACGTCGAAGGTAGAGAAAAGGACAGTTATCTTTCTCCGACGTTATGTGCGCTGTTTAATCGTAGAGTTTTACCAACGAGATCAAATTACCACTTTACTATAGCATCATCGGTTCGAAGAAGAATAGGCCACTCCACGGCTGCAACGAGCATGGTGTTGTTTCCGGCGTATCTCGACAACCCGACGCATATCCTCAACGCCACGCGATGAAATGTTTTAATAGCTTTTTGTTGAGCTGGAGCTTTGCTGAAGAATGGCATGTGTAATAAAGCCGGGATAGGATTAATCCTCGATACAGTCGGAGGAGCGCTTGCTGTGGTGTTCCCCAGGAATGTCCCCGCAAGCATCAGAAGGCTACACTATTTTGAGAGAACCTTTCGAACTTCCGGTCTCCAAGTTACGCGGTCATTCACGAGTAATTCGAGGTATCTGTGTGTTTTGACTCTTTTTGCCTGAATACCAGCAAGGGTGATGTTTAGTGCTTTTTCAGGAGCACGTCCCCTGCAGGGACGATGGAGCAGCGTCGCTGTCTTTTCAGGCGAAAGGCTCAGTCCAAGCGTCGCTACAGCGTTGAATATGATGTTGAGGGTCACTTGGAGCCGATTGCGAACCTTCTTTGCACGTCGGGTCAGGCCCACACACCACATGGCGACGTCATTGGCATAGATGAAAATTTAAGTAGGGAAGGCAGTTGTTGAGAAAGTGAACCAGGAAGAACTGCCATTGCCACGTTGAATAGAAGTGGTCTAATGGCACACCCCTGTAAAATGCTTTTTTGTCTTGTAGCCTTGGACTGCACTTTTATTTATGATAAAACAGGCTCTTTCAAGACACCCGGTTGAAAGGGTGCTCTATTTATCTCTACAATTTTATGATAGTTGAAAAATGACTAAGTGTTACAGATAATAGCGTTTCATCTAACAGCGCCGCAGATTAGTGATATTAGAGTTCCTAGATAAAAGGTCACATTACGAAAAAAAATTTAGACGCTGTCATTCGTGCTAATTTCGTGAGCATTCTGAGGCTGCAAGATTGCGATAGGTACCTTCACGTGCATGCTCCACGTGCTGCTTGAGGCTTGTCGGTGTCGGCTGTTCCTGTTTGCCGCTCAAGTGGGACTCCGGCATTAGGGTGTTACGCAACACCCTTAATGGGGTATTGTTGGCACTAGGACTAAATAAAGCCTCTCGATGTGTTTGCGTTTGTCTTTCAAGTAGCGTCAAATGCGCCAGTGGACGAAGCCCATATGCCCATATCTCGAGCGGCCCTTGGAAGCAAAAGGCGGCCCAGCACTGAAATGAACAGCTCTTGGAAGCGAATGGCGGCGGAGCACCCGCTCGCGGCACGTGCCTTGCACGTTTCCACAACAATGGTTGGCGGTACTTGTAAGCGTGAATTTTATCAAGGGACTTTAGGGGATTAAAGGGGTACTCCTGCGTTTTCTTCATAGTCCTCGATTTGCCTGAAAATTTGCTAAACGCACCAATAAACATCGCTGAATCACTAACTTAAATATTGGGCCAAAATATTTTTTTTGCGAAGTTATTGAGCTGGCGTCACGAAAAAAGTGACGCCAGCGGTAGGCAGGGGTTCACTCTTTGGGCTGTAGACTTTGTTCCCAACTGATTACAAGCAGTTTCATGGTGTCAAATAAATGCATGGGAAGCTCGCTCCAGCACCCGCGCAGCTGCACGAAACAAATACCCGGCATAGTTGATTTTCAGACTGCCCGCTTGACCTGCAAGCCTGCCTTCCCCCGACGTCACGCCACTGAAAAACGCGGGTATATTTGAATCTTGGTTTTGGCATCACTTTTCCTTGCCACTTTCACGATAACTATTCTGAATTATAATTATAAATAGTTATCGTGAATTCAGAATTATTATTCTGAATTCACGATAACTATTCTGAATACTAAATAACACAACTATACAAAATCGAGCATTACGAGTAATTGGAAACAGAATTTTTTAGGAATGCCATACCATACTTTAGAGCATACCAAATATTAAGCTTAAGAGATCTACACAGATATAAACTGTCCCTCGAGATTTGGCGGCAATTTCATACTGACAAATTGTTGTTCCATGCAAAGTACCCCGTGAAAATTGGCCCGTACAATTTAAGAAAAAATATAATAATGAAATCTCGTTCACGGACAAATTATGGATATCAGATTTTTCGAACCAACACCCAACTATTTTAGACTTTCTAAATAGTGCCAGGTCACCCCTTAATTATAAGAAAAGTGTGAAAGAAATTTTATTTACGGATGAATAAAACAACAAACAATATGTCCTAAACTTCTTGAATGATAAATGCATGTGATAGCCCCCCCCCCCCCCAAAAAAAAAAGGAACTTTTTAAAGATCTGTTGAAGCAAAATGTAATATTATAGATAACTAGCCCACTTCTGTTCGCTCGCCACTGGTTGTTTCTTATTTGTTTTCTTTTGTATTTGTTTTTTATTGTATAGCAGCGAAAGCATGTCACTCTTGTTGTCTTGTTTTGCTACCGCTGTTGCCAAAAAGGGTGGCGTGGCCTCGTCAGGCACTTCAAAGTGCCCTTAGCCATGTCCCCTGAGACTTTCTGTAAGTCTGTCTCAAATGAACTCATAAGACAAACAAACACCGAAAAGGATAAATACCGATGATTCCGAAAGTATAGTCAGTTGGGGTAGCTAAAAAAATTGCCGGAGTACTTGTTTAGCCAGGCTCACACTGTTCATACATCATGCAAAAGACAGTCTGCAAACACGAGTCACCGCAATATCTGTAATTCGAATGCCGCGTGCCGAGTTTTCTTTTTGAACGCATTGCCATACGGCATTCGAAGCACGGATATTGCAGTGACTTGCGTTCGAATCTGTATGCAGACTGTCTCAGGGCGCCGCCATCTTCTTCGGTTGGGGTGCGCTTGGGCGCGGCCATAATCCGATCACGACGCCTTAGCAATGCTTCGTAATCAAATTATGACGCGTCCCAGCGTACCCCAATGATCAAGATGGCTGCGCCCTGAGGCCGGGCATGCAAACGTGTAATGTGCGAGTTATTGTGTAAACAAAGTGCTAGATTCACGCGGCCATCACTGTAACCTGCGCTGTAGAGAATCCTAAGATAAATATTTTTAAATGACCGGTTGAAGAGGACGAGATCGGTAGGGAGGCCTTTCAGTTGCCTACAAAACGCAACATCACCAGTATGCTGGAAGCAGCGCCACCTTGCATGCCAGGGCTAGAATAAAATAAAGTGCTAGCATAAATGTGCAGATTGATCATTCTATCCCACTCTGTAGATGTTTTCTTCAGCCGTTAATGGGAACACAACCTGTAATAAATTTTTATTTGTTGCCGGCTCCATTTTATTTAGAACCCGATTTCCGGAATTACCTGGTCTTTGTCGTTGCGGCGCTGCTGCCAGCTTACAGATGGTACCATGGTGATAGTGACGCGCGGAGCATGAAGCTTGGGATCGCTTTCGGCCACTGGGAGCAGCAAGAAATCTTCACCCCCTCCCCTTCTAGCCCGCCATAAAAAATCTAAACCTTGAAAGCACATTCGTTGAGTTGACTGAGTTGGTGGTTAGCCAAATCCGAGATACACTGCCACCCCCAGGAAGTGAAGTCGACGAAGCAGCGAGGCGCCAGAGTGCCTCTCGTGCCAAATGGTTGTGCACGCCATTCCCGTGATCTCCTCGAGATCGTTACCGCGATAATGAAATGCCTGGAGTTGGCAACATTGTAACGAGGAGCGAGCGCCATGGTGATTTCGGGAACTTCACTCGGACGATGTTTCCCACACACGCAAGAGATGGCGCAAGTGTCGTCGTCTGTGACAACATTAGTAGTTTTTTTTTTATATATTTAGGACAATTAGCCCAGTTTCAATAAATGACAGTCAAAGAAAGAGATTTTAATTAAATTTTTAAAAAAAATCTCTAAGAAATTTTTTTTTTTTTTTTAAATAGCTGTCTCTTTCTTTGAAAAGCGTTTCTTTCGTACAGAGACGAGCTCCAAAATACTTCCATAGTTTCAAATTTATTTTAAACAAATCTGATTATGAATACGACCAAACTAGCTCTTTAGCCTTAGCCATCATCTGTTAAGAACGGTGATCTTGATGGTGTGGAATGCACGTTTTGGAAGCACTGTGGATTTCTTCACCAAGCTTCGCGGTTCCCTTCAAGTCCGAGTTGTCTATTCGCGGCGAGAGTTTGGGTATCGCCGCCTGGTGGAATTGTTTCACAACCCAGAGTGAGGATACTTCAACTTCTTCTGCTGGAGCAAGCACGTGCAATGCGCAGGGGCGGATCCAAGGGGGGGGGGGGGGCGACGGGGGCGGCCGCCACCCCCTCCCCCCCCCCCAGACGAAGTAGACCCTTCCCCCTCCCCTCTTCTCGGAGGGCAATTTGCCATGGGTGGACCCCCCGGTGTACAAGGGAGAATGGGAAAATAGTATCCTTGCAATTTTTCCGCTCCTCCCCCCTCCTCCCCCCCCCCCCCCCCAAACGGAGTTCTGGATCCGCCTCTGGCAACGCCAAGCTCCTATGCACTATATATAAATGAAAACATAACCGCGTGGGTTGCACGTGCACTGCCCATAGTGGGGCAGAGCCGTTTATACTGAGAGAGTTTGGCCAATTTTGACAACCTGGCAACCACAGCAGGGTGGTCTGACAACCGGGGGATGACTACTTCCGTCCGCCATTTTGTGGCTTTGACTCATACAGGGTGATTCAAGGGGCGGCCAGACCGCAAAATTCGGTTTCTTAACCTATCGCGCTACGACTTTGTGCAGCGTTGCCCACAGATGGTGCATTTTTTTTTTGTAAAATTTGCAAAGAGCGAACTTACCTAAGAAAAAAGTAAAGAAAGAAAAAGGCTTAGCTCCTATGGAAACGCAGCGGCGCCACCAGTCTTCAAACAACACGGCGCCGTTTCGCACGGGAGACAAGAGATGGCGCAAGCGGTCGCGACGCCAACTGCCGCCAATGAACGAGCATACGACACCGAGAGCCGGCGTCTTTAGCAGACAAGGAACTGCAGTTCCTTGTTGTTACCGCGCCTGTTTTTGTTACTGCGACTGTCGCCGCCTGCGGAACGCGCGCCGCTTTGGAGTCGAAAAGATCGTCTGCTAAAAGCGCCGGCTCTCGGCGCCGTATGCTCGTTCGTTGGCGGCGTTCGTTGCGCCATCTCTTGTCTCCCGTGCGAAACGGTACCGTGTTGTTTGAAGACCGGTGGCGTCGCTGCGTTTCCATAGGAGCTAAGCCTTTTTCTTTCTTTACTTTTTCCTCAGGTAAGTTCGCACTTTGCAAATTTTACAAACAAAAAAAAAAAAAAAAAGAATGCACCATCTGTGGGCGACGCTGCACAAAGTCCTAGCGCGATAGGTTAAGAAACCGAATTTTGCGGTCGATTTAAAGAGCCTTGCCGCCCCTTGAATCACCCAGTAGAAACTCTGCGATTTCTCAGGAGTAAACAAGACAAAGAAGTAACGCCATTTTGTGTTATCGCGAAATCAGCTGGTTCTAGTGGGCAACAAGCTCCGCCCATTGGCCAAACTCTCTCAGTATGAACGGCTTTGTAGTGAGGAAAACAGAAGCACTCCTAGCGAGGTTCTCACCTCGAAAACATTTGCGCTCAGGGTGGCCAGTTTTGGGTTGTGGGGATATTTATACAGCGTGTAGTTGGTCAGCCATTTAAAGTTGCGACGAGTCACTCGCTGTAGATGAGCAATTTAGCCAGTGCACTACAACCGCTAGCCTGGGGTCTTTAACGTGCACCACGCAGTATAGTGATACACGACCGCACGCCGGTACGATGCTCATCCAGATCGAAACGGGCAGGGTGGGGCTCGAACACAGGATCCCTGGGTTCTGCAGCGCGAGCTTTCGCTCCACGCGCGTCGAGCTGGGTGTGCGCTTTATTATTTGGGCTTCTTTTTCACCGAGTCGCTGGTAGATTTTTCCAGTCGCTTGTCGCGTTTTTTGGGCTTATTCGAATTTTTTCACGCAAATATTGTTACTTTATTGCTTGTCATGTTCATTGACAGCGCATTTGTCGTCAAAAACGCGAAAAACAGCATGACCCTTTGGCGCCACGGTTAGGTGGCGCAAGCTATTAGCGCCGAGATGTTTCGGTGGCGCCCTCTTATGGTCTCCCTCCGTGACGTCACGACTAGGATTTGCCTCGCCGTGACGTCACTAGTTGTTATTCTGGCTACTTACCATCGGGTGCGACCTCGAGTTCGATGGTGTGTTTAAAAAGCACAGTGGAAGCTAGGAGCCATCGCAATCCAAAACTAACACCGTCAAAGTTGACAATCTGACGGTGCTCATATGCCCATTGTTTGGCCAATGGTGGAAAGCCGACCACAGCGACGCTTTTGGCCGCGCACATCGCTATTGCAAGCAGGGCATTCTGGCCGCCGCCATTTCTTTGCTCGTGCGGTCAAGTGCGTGCGTTTACAAGCTTCCCAATGCTACGTTCACGCGCACGCTGCACATGCTTGCACGCATGGGGCACCAGTGACGCGCCATGCTTGCAATGAACCTCTTGGCGAATATGTGCTGCCACCTAGACACGCGAATCGGTTCGAGACTAGGTGACTGGAAAACAACGCGCGCCCTAGGCCTCTCCCACCCGTTCCACACCCAAAACGTCAGCTACATCCTGTTCACCCATTGAGGCGATGTGACCTAGATACGGCTCCCCCAAGCTCACCTTTGTCCCCATCGTGCGTAATCTTCCGCCCCGAGGTCGACACAACGAAACCGCTCAAAGGCGAGAAATGCAAGATGGCGGATTGTTTGGAACTAGATACTCTCAAACCCAGGCGCATGAAATACTCCGCGCATGCGCACCGCGTATTTCTACAAAAGGTCCATTGTCTATAGCCGCCCGTCACAAAGTACAAAACAATTACTATCCATTCACAAATGTTTTGGCGCCTTGCCCATCTTGCCAGACGGCAGTCGGGGTCGTCGTGTCTAGTTGCCACAGGGGGGTAAAGGTGGGTGAGGAGGAGTGGCAAATCCCGCGCGCCGACATCCTGGGTCCTGAGTGAAAGATCGCGAAAGAGAGCAACAGAACACGAGAGAAAGAAACCAATGTTGCCAGCTGAAGGACGACAGTCGCAATGGTAATCGCGAAGACTGAAAACTCTCAGCAATATAAGCAGTGATTATTAACCTTTGTAAACTAAATTCTGAGCTACGCTTATAAAAAGCAGTATACTCATTACGCTCCATTAACTTCCCTTCTGTCGAAATCTCGGAAATCTGGTGGTTGCGCGGTTTCGTATTCCTGGGGCGCGGCCATCCGCGAAGGCGGTTATCTGGTTTAGTTTAGTGTTGACGGCAGGCCGTACATCTGAGCGTTATGCAAAAAGAAAGCTTCGAAAGGAACGCGAATATCTTTCCACCGGTAAGTTCGTGGATTGTTGAAGTTCATGAAACTGGTCTGATGATGTAATTATATTCCTGAAATCGAAGGCAGGTGGTAACCCTGTGTGGGACCCCGAGGGTCTGCCTGCATGCTCCGCCGCTTGCGGCAGCCAGAATGCATGGGAAAATGGCAGAACTTTTCCTCTAGAGTTAGTATGTATTATCTCTATGAGTTGCCATTGTATTTTGCTCAAAATGGCTTTGATGTGATCGAAGTATGGCAAAAGATATTGTAAAGAGTGGGAAAGGCACCGGAGACGATATAAATGCAGCGTGCAAGTGCGAGATTCGCGCTCAGGCCGACCTCGTTCAGCACATGACAACAGAAAAACACGTGAGGAACTCTCGGCCACTTTCCAGTGCACGTTTGACTACCATGGGCTTCACCAAGTCGTCGCCTCCAAGAATGATACCAGAACTGGAGCTCAAGCTGTCATGTTACTCAGCGTGCCATGCCACTATCCGGTGGATAGTGCATGGCACGCTGACCTCGTATATTAGCGAGTTCGCCTTCGTATTTAAGCCAGTTATCTTTCTCATTTTATTATTAATAAACTATTTTCAAGAATGTGCACATTTATTGAACTTCTGCTTGTTTTGGGCTTCTTCACGAAGGTCACGCCGCTTTTTTTGGGCTTGGTTGGGGACGACTATTTGCTTATTCGCTCGGCCGGATCTGGCCACCCTGTTTGCGCCGTATTTCCGTGATTGGAGCTTGGGCGGGAGGCATTCGACATCATAACTACATCGGCCTCCCAACTACGACGTGGTATTGAGAAATTGTTTTATTCGTTTTAAAATTAGTTTTTGTGCGTTTACGAGCGGAAGACTGGTGTTTCTAAGGTGCTGACAAAACATATAGTTTCTGGCTAAACAAAGAAATAAAAGCGAAAATTTCGTTTCCGTGCTCCTTTAAAAGAATGTTTGGAACACGTTTTTACACGGTAGGATCCTATGCTACCATATGCACGTTCAAAAAAAAAAAAAAAAAGATACCGATTTGCTTTGCCGCGATGCCATGTCAAGGTAACAAATAACGGTCGAGGGTTTTAGAAATCGCGGCTACTCCCTTTGCTCGGAACTGTTTTTCCGCTCAGTGCATAGATGGCGCAGCTCGCCCTCGGTGGCAGACGGATAAATTGATCGCAGCTGGGGCGCGCAAGATTAAAGAAATGTCCGTGTGACGTTGTAGTGCTCAGCGCCTAATTATTGAGGAGTAATAATCAGAACTTTTTTTAGAGGCACGCGAGGGAACTTAAGAACCATCCGCCTGAAAAGCCGGATTCGGTGGTCATATACTGCCCATACATCATACAAAAGAGAATCTGTAAACACGAGTCATCGTAGTATCCGGAGTTCGAATGCCGCGTGCCAAGTTTTCTCCTTGAACTCATTGCCATGCGGCCTTCGAAGCTCCTCGCGGTGACTCGCGTGCCAATTTGTATGCAGACCGTCTTTTGTATGATGTATAAGCAGTGTGACCCCGGATTAACGCATCCCTATTAAGACCCGCAGATGGCTCCCGAAAACGGCTGTCGTATTTTGGTTTCCGCACTTTTTAGTATTGCCTCGCTATATTCGTGGGGGAGAAGTTTCCTGCTTTGGGAAAGAGCAGGTATAAATAAGAAGCTCTTGCGAATTTATGAATAACTTATTGCTTCGTCCCACTTTTCGCTGTAATTTACGCCAAATGTAACCCGATTTGTTAGTCAATGTGATCGCATAAATCAACAGAGGCTACGGCAAGACTGTTTGGGTCGGTCATAAATGCTCGCGTTTTCTTCTATTTGCTTTTAGAGCATGGATAACTGGAAGTTGCAACCGCTTGAGTTAGGCAGTTCCGGAGTCAAGACGTTTTAGCGTATTAGAAGGGGTTCCGCCCTCCATCCTTGTCCGGACGTGAGTTCGCTCCGAAATATTTTACTGAACAAGAAAATAAACTTCCGTATTAAAAAAAAAAAATAAAAAATAAAAACTGCCGAAGCTGTTGAACGATTCTGTTTCATTTGATTAATTTCATTTATTGTACCTTAAATGCCCACGCGGGGCTTTATATAAGGGGGGCATACAGTCCTTGTATAGGTAGGGCACAATGGCCAAATAAAAGAAACAAAACTACGAATAACAATTAAAAAAAGTGGGTAATAAGTCGTAAAAGGTGGCCATCGCTTTCCGAAATTTTGTAATACCAGATATCATCACTATTGAATCGGGTAGTTTGTTCCAATTGTTCATAGAAAGCTGCAAGGGAGATAAATTAAAGGTATAAGTCCTAGGAATAGATGAAAGCAGTTTGCAAGGACTCTTTAGGTGACGTGAGATATGGGGTGCGGGTGTGCAGAAAGAAAGGTTATTGCGGAAAGGGAGGTGGTAGTAAAACTTGGGGAGTATCGTTAAGCCGGAAAGGGTTCCGCGTGTTTCTTAGAGGGGGGGGGGGGACGCCAAGTTATGATTTAAGTGCGCTGACACTAGTTGGGTAAAGTTAGGCGTGTAGAAGCTGTCCAGGTTCAAACACAGTAAGTCCTAATTTTCTAACATTTTGCACGGTGGCTCTCACGAGTGTTGACGTGGCAATCATAAAAGCAACTATGGGAAGAATCTAACTGGTTCCTCTTATTTTTACCGCGTCAACACTCATTCACGTCAACAATTTGAACACGTATGCAGACTATTTTTAATGCCCAATTGGACCGCCATGCAACGAACAGGCACGCCTCGTACAGCGTTCGCAGACTGTCGTTTGCATGACGCATGCGCAGTGTGACTGCGGCTGACCCTGCAATGTCAGGTACGTTGCACCAGGTTTAGCCTTCACCAGTTTAGTGGTACCCTTTTATTAGGGACCTTTAGCAAACCGTTGCCGTGCTCCGCGTACCGCACTATACCGGAGCCTTTGAAGCATGCTTACACACACTTAAAAGCATGCTTCAAAGGCTACGGTAGTGCGGTATACGCGGAGCACGGCAACGGTTTGCTAACGGTCCCTATTTTCTAAGTATAGTCTTTTTTTTAAATACAAAATCGCATTCTAACGGATGCCTAACCTAGATTTCATGACCGTGTGAAGCAAAACGTGCCGCGGCGCAGTGGAGAGTAGCAAAGTTGGCCAGCTGCCAAAAGCTTCTTGGAAACAACAACAGGCAAAACGAAGAAGTTGGAGAGGAGGACCGGCCGACGCTTCAAAAAGACGCGGCGGCGCGTGCCACGAAGATCGACGCTGGACTTGAGTGTTGCGTTTGCGTTCCTCATAAAACCCAATTCTACATACGACGCGGTTTGACCATTGGATCAAAATGGCTGCATGCGATTTTTTTTCCCAACCAGGCTGCTCGGCAGACTTGTACGTAACGCGTTACTTTTAACTAGTTACTTTTTTGTGAAGGAAGTAACAACCTAGTTACTTTTTTAAAGAGAAGGAATGAGTAACGGAATTTAGTTGCTTCTGAAAAGGAACGTGCACAACGCAATTGGTACCCAACCTGGATCTCACCCCAGCTCGCGCCTGTAATATTTGCACGACGAGAAAACGCTATAGAATAAATAGACAACAAAAAGATGTGCACAAGGTATGACAGCATAGCCACAGTTATCCCCAAATCAAGGCGTTAAGAAGCAATAAATTGCTTCTTAACGCCTTAACGGACGGCTACTGGTTTATAAAAACGACACATTGGGAGTAAGGAGAAAGTAACGCGTTACTTTCAAGCTAATGTAACGCCTTCCTTTTAAATCGCAGTAACGATGTAATCTACTTAGTTACTTTTGGAGTAAGGAGTAACTGCATTTAGTTACTTTATTTTAGTAACGCATAGATGTCTGGTGCTCGGCAACGTTTTTGTATTACCACTCAGATCCCCGTTCGAGAGGTAACATCGCCAATAGCCTTCTTTTACCCGTAACCCGAGCAAACAAAAACAGACGGGGGCGTCCGCAGCGTGGAAGCAAAGTTGGCGTGTACACGGGCAGGCCCGCCTGTGTCCGTCGCTGCAGGTTGTTCTCCTGATTGAGGCAAACGTTTGCGCTTCCCATTTGGCCTGTGTGCACAGGCCAACCACAGGCTGACCACGGGCCCTATTGATTGTCACGGGGGCGTCCCATCAAGGCCGCCCTCTCTGCTGCCGCTGGCCGCCCTGCCCCGGGGCAGCCGCGCTGGACAAATATTGGGACGTCCACTACGCCGGGCTTCCAGTTGGTCTAGACGTGTGTTCGGCGAGCACTGCGCTTGAACCAACACAGGTAGAGCATCCCCCCCCCCCCCTCATCCAAAAAGAAAAACAAAAATGAAAATTGTGCCATTTCTATATACGCATACTTGTACAAGTAAAAAAAAAAAAAAAAGAGCTGTTGGTGACGTGCGCGACCTAAAGTCACTGGATTCTGAGAAAGAAGCGCCATTTTGGTCCATGGAATGAGCAGTTACCCTTGACCTCTTATTTCTCGCGAGCCGATCCGAATTTGCGGTGACAGGTAGCTTTACGAAGACATATTTCTTGTATACCGTGATTTTGTTATCCGGACATGCACTGGCGAAAGAAGGGCACATACTTCGCACCGTCACCACATGCGACGTCATGCTTGGCGGCACAAATAATTTTCCTGTCTCGAAATACGCGGGAAGAACAACGTCATTGTGAGAGATCTGTGGAGATCAGCGTGATTGATAAGTTGATTGCATACACGGCGCCAAAGACGCTTATATTGGCGAGGAACGCGTTCGGTGCGACGACGCTTTCTCCCGATCTTTGCGCGGCCGGTTCAGAACAACCGCTTCGAAGATTTGTAAGGACCGAAACGGCGATTGCCATGGAAACAGAAACTGATTAGCCAATCGCCTTTCGAGGTTTGTTTGTGTCCTGGCACAAAAGGCAATGGCGCTACTTTCGCAGGATCCAGTGACGGACAGAACCCGTTGCCGTGGTCAGCCTTCCGTGACTGGCCAAACGCTCACTATGACGTCTCTATAGCAGAATTAATTCTGCTTTCATCTAGTACGTAAACAAGACTAATATCAGACTGCAAACTGTCTTGGGTGTTTATTTAAGAGTGCGAAGACTTTAAGCTTCCACTGCGAGTTTTTACCCACACCATCGAATTTACCGATCGCAACTGATGGTAGATAGACAAGATCACAACTCGTGACGTGACGGTGAGGCAGATTCTGGTGTTTTAGAATAGGAAGGGTGCCCCCGAGCAACTTGGAGCGTTGTACAGCGTATGTCCAGTACGACGCCCCAAGCTGCTTGGGGAACCCAAAGTGTTGGGGCCCCATATTCTAATACTACCTAACGTTGGTGGCTGTGGATGTATACGGCAATGCCGACTCGAAAGAGGACGCACATAAACGCTACACAGGGGTAGCGTCGAGTTGTGCGCCACTCTATGCTTCGAGCGAGCGAGCTGAATAATAAAAGGAAAAGTTTACGGGTTTCAATCGACGCCTGGGGAGGAAGTCGCGCTTAACTTTGCATGCTATCATTTCCTCCACCACTGCATAAAAAAAAAAAAAAAAAAAAAAAAAAAAAAAAAAAAAAAAAAACTTTATTGTTAGTATAAACAAGAACAACGAAACAATAAAAGTAGAATGCAATGAAGTAATTTCGAGCAGAACGAGTGGTAATGGTCACGACGAGTGCTCACTTTGCATACCGTAGCACCTCCGGTCGTTTCCCCCAAACAAATGGCTCGTAAACTCCCTTCAGCACTCGTAAAACGCAATAAAGGAACCAGCCCAAGGTAAGTCGAGAGAACAACATACATTGCGGAGTCGTGGGAGGGTTCTAGAATCCAGCGTCGCTGCTTTCTTCGATGATTTCGCATATGTGCGCTGAGAAACCGAGAGAGAGGAGGAGACGGGAGTGCGCGGAGATGTCAGACGCCGAGCTCTGATTGGAATGATTAGTGGGTAGACCTAAGGCTAGCTGCCATTGTCTACACTGCACTCGTTGAACGCCTTCGAATGCGGCAGCCAAACGCCGGCGTTCCGCGTTCTCGACGAGTGCGGTGGAGACAAAGGCAGGTAGCTTTAGGTCTGCCCACTAATCATTCCAACCAGATGTCGGCGTTTCGACGTCTCCTCCTCTCTCTCAGTTTCTCGGCGCACTGCTATACGGAGAGCAAGTCGTCTGATTCTTGCGCAGGAGTTACGGTGACGTCATAAAGACGCCGAGCTCTGATTGGCTCTGATTGAAGGATAGTGGGTAGACATCAGAGCAAGCTGTCTCGAGGTCCTACCCACTATCCTTCATTCGGAACCAATCTGAGCTCGGCATTCTGACGTCATAACAACCCTTGCAAAAGAAGCAGACGACCCTGCGCTCCGCATTGCGGTGCCTGAAACGCGCGTTTCCGACTTGTGTGTTCATCGCCTGGTGACATCATACAATTATCACGCTGTCGACGGCCGCAATACTGGCGGTGTCACGGCAGCGGCGGCGGATGTGGCAGACGCCTGTTTTGCTGCAGGTTGCTCTCCAGTCTGACAGCCCTCGGAAGCTTGGGCAGCTAGGAGTTGTGACGCCGCGACGTCAGCGACATTCGCATACTCGCGTGTTTTTTTTTTAATTTTTTAAAGAGTTTTTATCATTAACCTCCATGAGATACGAGCGCTGGTAACAAGTAGCAGTTAACTCAGAAGACCAAAAGTAGTCATATGATGCGTTTAACTTCTTCAATTTAATCTAGCTAGTCCCGTGTCTATCAGCAAAAAGCTTTCAGTTTAGATTTACTCACGGACAATGTCTCCTTTTCTTCGCGCAACAATTTTATGCTCACCTCAACCCCCTTGATATATTCAGTGTTGTAGGCGTTACCGAAAAAAAAAACACGAAATACGTTACTCGTCCCTCGCAAAATAAAGAAACGCGTTACCGACCTACGTTAACCCCCCCCCCCCCCCAAAAAAAAAAAAAAAAAAAAAAAAGAAAAAAGCATTAGAGTTACTGTTGCCAATAAAAAGGAACGTACATTACTTTTGCGTTACTTTTTGTTTATGAATGGACGGTAACAGCGGTTTTTTCTTCTTTTATCTTTTTTTATCGCCAGTGTTGGTTCTGGGACAAAGGTCGTGGGCGTTGGGGTTTTTCTAAGGTAAACCCTTTTGCGTGGGGAAAAAACAAGCAACATGTTGCAGTTATGCGGAATGAGTGCAATAATTAATGACTTGGCGTCTATACTTCGTTTCAGCTTAAGTCCAGATGCAACCGACGCTACGAGCTAATGGGAATGAACAATCGAGCAGCGTCAAAAGCGCGAGTCACTAGGCCTATTGTGTTTTCCTTATGATTAGTTCAGCGATTATAGGACACGTAAAGAAGCATGACGACATGACGAACACAATGATGGTGCCCATTTGACGCTCTCTGATCGGCCCCATCAGCTCTATAGCGCCGGCTGCGTCTGGACCTTAAAGGGGTAGGGAAACAAAATTACAGCGCTCCTTTTCAAGCTTGAATGTGTTGCATGTGGCACCCTAACCTCAAAAAACACCAGTCTTCCGTTGAAAGGCGCAAGAAAACTAATTTTAAAGCTAAATAAACGAACTTTCAATGTGCACCTGGTGGATGCATGCGGAGCCTATTTGGGAGGTAATCTAGCAACGTTGGGGAACTTGCTACGTAGTCCTGACGTAGCAGATTCCGTCGGAGCAGCGCCGCTTTTTGGCATTTCAACATTTTCCTTCTTAGCTTTCCTCCTCAACTCACAAATCACGCATTGAACCAAACAGTTCAAGAAGACGGAAAGGGTGGACTCCCCTCTTTCTCGGACCCTCGTTTGTGCACCCGGATACAAACTCGGACAAAAGTTGCTTTCCCCACCCCTTTCAGCCCTAAGCTGACAGTGCTGTGGAAGCTACGTGCTCCTTGGGCCAGCCACACGCTCGTCACCCCACGGGTACTTCGAACGAGCCGGCTCGGTTGTATCGCGTTGACGCTATTGACACCACCACAACGCTGACAACGCCACCAAGGGCAAAGCTCATAACCCCGCCAGCCTTGCGACGTCACGAATGCGGGGAATCTTTTCTTTCTGTTTTTGTTTGCGTCGGATATTCCATGACGCATCGCGCTCTCCGTTCGCTTCTCTTCTAGCGCTTGCTCGAGTGCACCGTTTGGAACGAAAAATATAGACAATCGTTCAAAATACAAACGTGCGATTATCATTTACGGTTATTATCCGTCATGCTTGACTCGTTTCCGAACAAAATTTGAATATTTCAATTTTTGTTTCCGTACCCCTTTAAAGGGCCCATGAAACGAAGTTTGGGCTGGAATAAATCAATTTATTTTGGGATTTTACTAATATATCGTTCAGAACTTCAGTGGGCCAAAAGCAAAAGGTAGGAAGTCAAAAACCTGACTTTCGGTACGAAAATTTGAAAACACAGCAGACTATTTTGTACCTCCTTCCCTTTGTAAGCTCACTGCCTTTTCACTATGATACATCCGCGGTTCCCAAAGCGCGTCAGCGGTGCCAACCTGACGTCAGCCGAGCCCAGCTCACGCATTGGACACGAGAACCGCGTCACTCGGACGTATGCGCTCGTCAACAATCAATCCTTCGACGAATATTTGGATTCGCGTTCGTGACCAATGAGTGCCCTGACGGAACTTATCGTCACTGGCGAATGACAAGTTCTATGGTGTGCATAAAAAGCACGGTGGAAGCTAGGAGTCATCGCACCGGTGCCGAAGAATGTCACGACGACGTGATTTCACAATTCGCATTTGAGTTGAGGATTAAAGCTAAGGAGGAAGAAGGAAAATCATTTCATGACCCCTTTAAAGGGATGGTGAACGAGCATTTCAGTGTCTATAACAAGCGGCGCACTATCTTTTTTGATGAGTCAGCAGCCCCAGGTGTGCGCGAGCACACGCAACAAAATTGACGTCCTCATATCCCCCATTCACGCTTAAAGGGTTAAAGGGGTCATGAAACGATTTTCCTACTTCTTCCTTCTTAGCTTTCATCCTCGACTCAAATTCGAATTGTGAAATCACGTCGTCGTGACATTCTTTGGCACCGGTGCGATGACTCCTAGCTTCCACCGTGCTTTTTATGCACACCATAGAACTTGTCATTCCCCAGTGACGATAAGTTCCGTCAGGGCACTCATTGGCCACGAACGCGAATCCGAATATTCGTCGACGGATTTATTGTTGACGAGCGCATACGTCCGAGAGACGCAGTTCTCGTGTCCAATGCGTGAGCTGGGCTCGGCTGACGTCAGGTTGGCACCGCTGGCGCGCTTTGGGAACCGCGGATGGATCATAGTGAAAAGGCGGAGAGCTTTCGAAGGAAAGAAGGTACAAAATACTCCGCTATACTTTCAAATGTTGGTACCGAAAAGCTGGCTTTTGAGTTTCTACCCTTTTTCTTTTGGCCAACTAAACGATATGCGATTAGTAAAGTCCCAATTTAAAATCATTTATCCCAGCCCAAAATTCGTTTCATGGCCCCTTTAATAACGCAAATGGGGGATATGATGACGTCAATTTCGTTGCGTGTGCTCACGCACACCGGCGCCTGCTGACTCTTGGAAAGATAGTGCGCCGCTTATTATAGACACTGAAATGTTCGGTTCATCATCCCTTTAGGTAAAACAAAGTATACGAACACCAAAAAAAAATTAAGACTACTTTATTCAGGCCTTGAGAAGATGTAACGAGTAACGTAACTACGTTATCCGTTACTGAATTGAGGTAGCGTAAGTACGTTACCCGTTACCGTTTCGAAAATGTATCGAGTATCGGTAATGCCGTTACTCGTAACTTGATACCGCCAACACTGTGTATTTATTAGGGCCAGCCTGAACGCCTGAACTTAAGAAAAAAAACGTAAAAATGACTAGATACAGTGATAGAGATACTGCTGGACTAAAAAACTGATTTTAATGCTTCTTTCTCTTCTTGATCCTTGACACCCTGCTTCTTCTTTTCTTCTTATCTTGAGAGCACCTTGCATTCCCATATAATCCAAGGATGAAATGAAATTAAATCCCAAATATATATAAAAAAACGCTGGCCCTATCCTAGTTATGCACAACTATACTTCGTTTCACATTATCTGCGAGCGAAGCCAAAGCTAGAAGCGCGAGACCAGCGCTTTTTGCGTTTCTCCCCAGCTCGCGCGCTCGACCAAAGCCTGAACGCACGAAACTTTCGCGCTCGCGCTTCCAGCTTTGCCTTCGCTCGCACATAAGGTGAAACGAAGTATAGCTACACGCAAGCCCGCACTGCATATTCATGCTTGTTTTTTATGTCAAAAATCGCGCCCGCCCGCTGTATAGACGCTTCCAGGCAGCTGTGCATGGGCGCCGCCATAACCGACCTTCAGTTTTTGTTTCTTCTTATTTCGATCGCTCCACTGCATCATTACCACAGTAGGTCAGGTCATTGCCATTTTAGATTCTACCGCGTCCTTCTCCCCATCATAGGCCCTTGTGGAGACTCGTCAACGCCCGCTTCAGTGGCTCGGCATCTCGGTAAGACAAGAGAAGGTCGGCTATGGCGGCTCAATTTGGCGCGCGCTGAAAGCGTCTATATACACCTTTTTCGTTTAGCCTCGCACCCAGCCACGTTGTCCCCGTATCCGGTATGCGTTCCGAACAAAAAGCAAGAGATTACACCCCCGAACTAGTAAAAAAGTATAGAGTGGTCAAAACAAGAACGACTGACGGTTGCAATTAAAATGTTAACGCGTTCTACTGTCGAGGCGTGAAGAAAGCGATGTTTTCACGCATACCGGAAGTTTCAGAATTGAAGATGGCGGCGCCCATGTAGAAAAGGTGCATACCGGTGGTCTCAAACTCAATTGAGGGGGGGGGGGGGGCAGGTAGCCAACACTGCGAAGGCCGAGGGCCAACGTCGACCGGGAAAGGGGGGGGGGGGGTGTCAAACGATTTGAAAGAGAAGAGACCTCGTGCTCTATGCTTTTTGTAAGCTCAGTTTTGTCAGTGATATTTTTAGATTTGATTTGTTTATATGACTACTTTGGGTCCTGACCTAATGTGATAAGAATAATTAAAATGACACCACCCCGCTAACGTGCTCGCATGTTTAATGGAACAAGAGAGCAAGAACATTGTCGTTCTCGTTGCTCAATTCACTCAGGAATAAACCAAACTCCATATGTCTCTAAAAAAACAAGTTAATATGGCAGTTCTTGCTTTCATGACAATTTCTATATTACAACACCCATACTTGTCTTTTAATGGTGATAGTTGATTAACGTAGAAGTTTGGGCTAGTTGGTAAGACATGATAAAAACAAAACAGCGCAAAGACAAGGACGAAGTAGAAGGAACAACAGGACACCGCGCTGTGTCCTGTTGCTCCTTCTACTTCGTCCTTGTCTTTGCGCTGTTTTGTTTTTATAATGTCTTACCAACTAGCCCAAACTTCTACGTTAATCAACTATCACCATTAAAAGACAAGTATGGGTGTTGTAATATAGAAATTGTCATGAAAGCAAGAACTGCCATAGTAGCTTATTGTTTTTCTTCGGCAGTTGCTCCTGCTGATCGAGAGTTCGCGCAGCCGAGATTCATCCTTCAACGAATAGCTCGCGCTTGCAGCCTAGTAGCGGAATTGTTGTTCATTAGAAAAAGCTGGGAAGCAAAACATAAAGCGAAACAAAGGGAAAATGAACACAGATCAGTAAAAACAATGGGAATACGTTAAAGGGGAGGAACTACTTTTCGAGTGAAAATGAATCGGCGAGATGAGATCACGATGGCGCATGCTATTTCTTGCGCTCGAGACACAGGAACTCCCAGCCGGTTGCCTGCGGGCCGCATCCCAGCGAGTCGCGGGCCGCGTGTTTGAGACCCCTGCTGTATACCCTTCCCGCGCGCTAGATATCAGCCGCCATAACTGTGCTTGAGTTGCCTCACCGAGATGCCCAGTCACCGAAATTGGTATTGACGAATTCACACAGACTGCGCTGGCGACGAGAACACTATTGTGTCTGAAAGGTTAATAAGCTGTCGCGCGGCAACAATAATAAAATAAAGCGAACGAAATGGCCGAAAATAAAAAGTGAAGGTCAGTTTTGGCTACGCCCATTCATCGCTGCCGAGAAGTGTCTATACTTCACAGCTTTTTATTGCATTCCCTACTTGAGCGATGCTACTTGCCCCAACCAAAGTAGAAGCGCTGGAAAACGCTGTAGGAGAAAGTATTGATAGCGAACAGCTTTGTCACTTGCAGTTAGCATAGGCGCTTTATTATCAAGTCGGTAAATCACTACTGAATTTATAAAGCGGTATACGAATCGCACCACCTCGACGTTATCAGTCTAGGAAACAAACCTCGGGCCGAACCCGAACCGAAAACCGAATCAAAACTATTATTTATGACATCGAACCGCAACCAAATCTCACGTGGCGTTACTGGCTGATTGGAAACGGTTCGGCGTAACGAAATCTGACTGCGGCTATTTTTTAGGGTGGCAGCGGGTGGCGCGGTGTTGCCCTAATAAACGACAGCGGCCCGAAGACAATTGATAATTAGTTAAACGAATAAATACATTTCGCGTCTATGTGTAGCACGACTTGGCGTCGGCGGGTCAAGAGACGGAAGATCCAGTCTCTGTTTGTCGGTTTTGTTGCTGCCGCGAGAAAGGAGAATATGAACTACATAAACACCAACATACTAAAAATGGGCGGTCTGTTTGCGTGTGTTTGTTCCGTGGTGGCTAACACTGAAAGCGGCGCCGAGATGACACTAGTGATTTCTGGCAATAAAGAAAAGAAAAAGAAAAATACATGATTGACCCGTCACGGGGCGTCCGGCGTCTGGACGCCGATCGCCTGATATATTCCCGTTTCCCAATAGACTAGGTGCTACGAGCTATCCAAGCCAGTCCAAAGCCTTGTCAGTATCACGCGACCTTCGGAAGGTGGGCTGCGACGCGCGGGGCAACCTCCTTGGTGGTGCGTAGTCATGACATTTCAAAGCGCTATTTTGGCTCTGATGGTTCGTCCATCAAGTGGCGAACCGGAGTGGACCCGGACGCTGCTCGGGAACAAGTTTCTTTCTTTGTCCCTTTTTCTTTCCTTTGTTGTTTGAATCATTTTTAGACCACCTTTCGTGGTCTTTCTTGTCCTCAACCCAACAACTCAGTCATTTGAAACGGGTAGTTTGAGAGTACGGTGAGTGCTGACTTATTGACCTCGCATGCAGGTTGTGGAACCGGTCATTATTCCGGTTCGGGTTCGAGTTCAGTAGCTTTTTATTTTGTTCCGCTTTGGTTCCAGTTCAGTCATACATGCAAAATATTGGTTCGGATTACCGGTTCAACCAAGCGCGAACCGGTTCGCGCTTGGTTAAACACAGGCGCGAACCGGTGACTTAATGTAGAGTTACGAACCAGTTCAAAGCGGTTCGTAACTCTACAGGGTGATACAAGAAGACGCCAGGCTCTTTAAATCGACCGGAAATTTGGTTTCTTAACCTATCGCGCTACGACTTTGTGCAGCGTTGCCCACAGATGGTGCATTTTTTTTTTTTGTAAAATTTGCAAAGAGCGAACTTACCTGAGGAAAAAGTAAAGAAAGACACAAAGTTGGAGTGTAATGTTTTCATCCCACCAAAATAACATCACAGAATGAGAAAACATGTATAATGGTCTTTCTCATTCTAGACCTTGCGTATCTGCAAACGAACACTAGACCAGGGGTGGCCAAACTGCGGCTCGCGAGCCACATGCGGCTCATCGCAGGTCCAAGTGCGGCTCGCGGCTTTCGGGTGAGCGTGCCCCCCTTCCCCTCCTGTGTGCCAAACACAAAAAAGTTTTAGAATTTTTTAAAAAAAAAGCTCGCAGACTTGGCAGCTTTGTACTACACTACGTATATACAGCTGGACTGCTCTTTGACACACTGATGTGTCCAGTGACTGCTTCCTTTATTGTTTTAGAAAGAATTTCGAACCGTATACGCATAACGGTCGTCAGGGGCAGTGGCTGGCTAGCGAACCAGCCGAAGCATTAATGTTTGCTGAGCGGTTAAAGTAACGTTCTGCTGCTTGGTGTTATTTGTTGTAGTCAATAATTATACCTGTCCCCTTTGGAAAGCACTGTTCCCTCCATATCGTTTTTTTCTAAAGTAGTCCCCCCCCACCCTTCCTTCCCTTTTCTTTTCCTGCGGCTCTTTAAACTTTTTGTTGTTTTGTCTGCGGCTCTAACCCCATGCCACTCTGGCCACCCCTGTACTAGACTCTGCGTAGCTGCTCATGACGACAGTGAAAACATCCGTGAAATCGTAAATTTCGTCGCTGAACCACTCGCTTTCACCAATATTGCCGCTAAATAAAAATGAAACCTTATAGCTCCCAGTCGCTAAGAAAACAAAGTGCGTTCAGCTCGGCGTAATCTGCTCTAAATGTACCACAAAAGCTCAGAAGCCATGCTGTTGAAACGGGGAACGCAGAACAAATATACGCTTAATTTTGCTGGGTATATCTTAACGTTTTATCGCATGCACTACTCTATGCAAATTACGCGGTCGCAAAGGTGCTCGGAGATTCCAAAGTACAGTATACTCTCATGCGACTCGCAGAGTGTCGAATCGAAATTTGTATCGGTTCGGTTCGGGTTCGGGTTCACGGCTTTCGGTTCAGTTCCATGGAGCAAAAATAACGGTTCGAACCGGCTCGAACCGGTTTGAACGGCTAAATTGAGAATGTATTTTTCGAGTTGTTTTGGCAATATGCACTATTTCAGCGTTGCAACGAGTAACTATGTAGCTTTTTATCATTCGTACAATTCATTTTTATTTTCAGGTATCAAAAGAAATAAATTACGTTATTTAAATTTCAACGAAACTGTAAAAAAAAAAGAACTTAGATTAACATACAAAACGTCGTGTTTATACGACTCAGCGTCTATTTTTTTAGCTCAGTCGCATATATTTTACCTGAATCGAAATGTTATCAGTCAGGTGTCGTCTAAAGTACCCGCGATTGGTACAACTTTGCGTCGCAGTATTAAAAGTTGAAGCCTATAGTTGTGCTCTTCAACTTAGGAATTAATTAAAGTGTATAAAATCATGGATGGGAACCTCGTCGCTATATACATCGTGAAATATAGTTTACGAAATACGTTTCACGATATGTATGACGACGACGCAACTGAGCAAAAAGCAATATTATTTTCAAAATGTGTCGAAAGTTTTAGGGCAAGACATTCAGTCTACCTTGTACAGAAACACTGAGCGGCAAACATACGCTTGTTCTCCTACGCAATATTGTTTACACTCAGCACGGTGATGCAAGCGAAGAATCATGCAGAAAGGAGTGATAAAAATTGTTCACTCTAATCTATACGCACCCTCGTACTCAGATCGAATCTGATCTAAAATACGCGTACCCAAGGGAAAGTGTTCGGCATACCTTGGAGTTTGAGGTTTGTTCATGGCAAGATGACGGTCAATTCAATTTGCAAATAAGCATCACCCTTGCAAAATGGTGATATTTCGTTAATTATAACAAAGCAGAATTTCATTCTTTACGTGACATTGTACCTGCTTAATTGGTCCCTTTCTGACGGTCTGCGTGCACAATAGTAATAGTTCCGTCACGCGCCCCTGTGTACTTTGTTTTTGTCAAGTTCACAGAGAGATAAAATTGTTGTTCATCGCATGAAGAAGGCAATAACAGACTTCCATATGTTTGAGAAGGTAAATATGTGTCAGGAACACGTAGTTATTTAATTTTGCTTCAAAATCAGGAATTTGTTTAAGGCGCCCCCAAATCACTTATAGACGCGCCTATCAAGGAAGAATCCGCCGGAAAAAAATTGCAGAGCGTATTTCAGATAATTGGGGGGTGGGGTGGGGGGTGCATTTACTTTTGATGTATATCCATAATGTGATTGGCCCTTCTTTATGCTGTCAAATCTTCAGTCATTAATTAAAACTATATTTATTACCATCAGTAAATTTGATTGCATGAAGTTTACATAACCGCTTGAGACCGACACGGGAGGGCGATACTCGAAAATAAGCCAGCTGTTGAGTCTGCGGAAATATGTTTTTTTGTTCGCTGTTCGGCAGAAACACTAGGGCGCGGGGCATGGCAAAATGGACTATGTGCTCACATAATAGATCTGAAGGCGATACAAGAAATGTACAGAAAGAGAGTGAATAACTGGTATTCTTCTACATGATCCCATACACAACGCCTTACTGCAAAAAGAAAAAGAGATGCATTCAATGTTATTCCTAATTATACATAAATAGCGCGAAGGGGAGACAATATATTTCTGATATAAACCACATTTGAGCATCGGCTTGTACGAGCTCGAAGTTTTGCAATATACTGTCTCGAGAGGCTAATGCCACACCCGGTTTTACGCGCACTTGTTTTGGGCCCTCACCTTACGACTCTGCTTTATCAGTAATGCGCGCTCTAACATTTCATTAGGCTGCCGCATATTATCGCGAGAGTCCTATGTATACTGCACAACTTTACAACTTGGACATCTTAGGGTGCCTCAATGTCCTTCTGTTTATGGTGATGCCCTTTGTAGTACCTGATGCCTTCAGCACGCGCTCACGGGGAGAATACAAAGAAATCGACGGAAACCTGGGCCGGCTTGCTATTAGCGGCGAGATGTTTTGGTGGCGCCCTCCTGTGGTTCCCCCTTGTGACATCATTACCTTGCAAACAGCAAGTTTGATGGTGTTTGTTATTAGCATGGTGGAAGCTTGAAATCATTGCGCTCTCAAAGGAACACTGCCAACACCGTCAAAATTAAAGTTCTTTCATTCCTCTTATTTCCGTCGATGATAAATCCCCTTTCCGACGTCATAGTCAGCGTTCGGCCAATCGTGGAAGGCCGACCACAGCGACGCTTTCGGTCGCGCACGGGGCTAATACTTCGTTTCACCTTATGTGCGAGCGAAGGCAAAACTGGAAGCGCGAGCACGGAAGCTCCGTGCGTTCAGGCTTTGCTCGAGCGCGCGAGCTGGGGAGAAATGCAAAAAGCGCTGGTCTCGCGCTTCTAGCTTTGGCTTCGCTCGCAGATAAAGTGAAACGAAGTATAGAACGGCGTCTCAGCTGAGACTGGGTGAAAGAAAGCACTGCAAAGGCTGGGGCGCGCGAGCGTCTTGAGACGCCGCTTGAGTCCCGCTCAGCTCGTGCGCTGGCTTTGGCAGTGCTTTCTTTCACCCAGTCTCAGCTGAGACCCTGGTTCTAGCTAAAGTCACTGGATCCTGGGAAAGTAGCGCCATTGCCTTCCCTACCTGCTAGCCGGACACAAACGAATACTAACATACAGACGACCCAAACCTCGCAAAGCGATTGGCCAATTGGTCTACGTTGCCATGGGAATCGCCATCTTGGTCTATTTAAATCTTCGAAGCTTCCAGGGGGTCGTTCTAAACCAGTCGCGCCAAGATCACCATGAAGCATCATCGTACTGGAAGCGTTCCTCGCCAATTTAAGAGTCTTTGGCACTTTGTATGCGATCAACTTATTAATCATGCCTATCTCCATGGATCTCTTACAATTATATTGTTCTTCTTGCGTATTTGAAGACAGTAAACTTATTTTTCAGTGCCTCCAAGCACCGACACAGCATCTGGTGGTGGTACGAAGGTGTACGCTTGTTTCGCCGGTGTGTGTTCAGCAAAATCTCGGTATACAAAAAATGACTCCATAAAGCTACCCGTCACCAGCGAATCTAGATCGGCTCACCAAGAACGGAGGGGTCAAGGAGAAATTGCTCCTTTCACGGACCAAGATGGCGACCACACGGGGAGCTTGGCGTTACTTTCCCAGCATCCAGTGACTTTAGTTCTAGCAAGCCGGCCCAAATGTCGCCAAAGCACAGTCAGCGCCACAAACGCGTACAGGGACACGCTCTTTCACGCGCGTCTGAATAAAAAGAAAAATAAATGTGTAGAACAAAATGGCCAGATGCCACCACCCTAAGCAAAGCGCACATGAAGGCACCCTAGGACATCCACTTTTTCTAGTGTTGAGAACATCACATTTCACCAGAAAACTG
Organism: Ixodes persulcatus; assembly: GCA_013358835.2. Taxonomy (NCBI): domain Eukaryota; kingdom Metazoa; phylum Arthropoda; class Arachnida; order Ixodida; family Ixodidae; genus Ixodes; species Ixodes persulcatus. The sequence goes on from JABSTQ010004970.1 coordinate 89,874, forward strand.
TACTGTTTAACATGGTTTTCAAGTGACGTCATCGCACTATATGCTGGTGGTCATAGCGATTTGTTCTTGCTGAGAAAAATAAAATCCGATGGTGCAAAATGCACGCTGCAGAAGGTTCGCGCTCAGTGAAAGTCATGTATTCGAGAGACACAAATTCTCCTTGCTTGGAGCAGCGTCGTGAGGAACGGCACGAGCGTCTGGCACCACGAAAACACTCTTTTTGGCAGGAGTGTTCTTGCAGACCAAGTAGTTTCCGGGACAACGCTTTCTTGTCTATGCTTTAGAACACAGTATGTTTTTAACACCCCCGCCCCCTCCCCCCTTCCCCCTTTTCTTTTTTCGAAGCTCTTTCAGGGAATACGTTTTGTTCCTGTGGGACTCCGTCCTCCGTTTGGAGTTATTTATTCGACGATTATACCTGCGTCGTTTTTTACCAGTAATCCTCTATTTATTTTTTTTTTTGGACCCAAAAACTATGAATTTTAAACCTAATACGGAGGTGGTCAAAGCTTGGGGAAGAACTTGAGAAAAACACTCGTGTGAGACTAAGAACAGGTGCCAACGTTCGCCTGTCCCTCTGAGGCCACCATATGATCTTTCTTTTGAGGTATCTCTCCAATGCACACTTCTGGTTATATTTACCGTCGGATTGATAAGTCACATCTTTTAAATGCTTCTATTCCCGGGGACAACTTTCTGAGGCAGTTCAGTAACAACGAAAACATGTTTGGGTGCCTCAATATGATGTGTATATGTAAAACGGGTCGTGCAACAATTTTTGTACTTTCAGTAAATCCCGTTAAGAGCCACAAAGAAACTGAAAAAAAAAGGATTTGCCCTCCTCAACTTGGTATTAGGACAAGCGGCCACGTGGTCTGACGTAATTATATACCGTCAGTGCTCATCATAAGGGAGTTTTCGTATACCACGTTTCGCCTTCCGCTAAGCCCTCCACAACGAAGAAGCCGCTACTGCGCCTGCGTGCCTATGGCCTTGGCTGTAGAGTTCAAGGTATCATAGCGGGTTGCGGAAAGCGCTGCGGGACGGCGAAAACCATCTACGAAAACTCCCTATAGTTATGCGCTGGGGTTGGCAAAGAATAAAACATGGTCTAAGCTTAAGTCATTGTTAGAGTTAAGCTATTCTTATCTTTAATTGAACACGAGTCATTACCCAAATGTCTGGCGATGCTGATTGTCATGAGCCCAAGCACTCGACTCGGGCTCTTGACAATCGAGTACGTCACCCTGTCACATGACTCGTGGTGAGAAGTCGTGATGCCTTGTGATGTCCCGGTGTCAACAACGCTAATAAATCTAGTGACGCTATCAATTTAAGTCAACTGGACGCAGTGAGTCACCTCACTACGTCACGAGGCCACGTGACATGACATTACTTTACAGCATGTTCTGGCACCACGACGTCACGTGACCACGTGACACACGATTAATCGTAGTGTGCATACAAAAGCGCCACGAAAGCTCACAATTTCTTATACCTTACAATTGGGTATGTGACAGTTTGATCACCACATAGAAATAGAGCTGCCAACTTTTGTTTCTCAAACATTCACTGTGTAATACATAAAATAAAAAGAATGTCCGGTAACCGTTTTGAACCGGTTACCGTTATATTTATTCTTTCCGATTCAGTTCGAAGATGGCGGCGAAAATTTCGGTTCGGTTCAGTTCCGGTTCGGCTAAAAATAACGGTTTAGTTCCGGTTTTCGGTTCGGTTCCGGCTCGACAGTAGACACAGATTCGTTCAGAAGCGTCCCACCAAGTTTCGCCTCTCTCGTTCTCTCTCTCTCTTTCTCTCTAACTTTTTTTCCCCTAAAAGCTCGTATGCAGTTCTTACGCCCCATATCCGCCATATAAGTTGGATCAATACGACGGATAATGAACTCGTCCGGGATGCCGATAATTAATTACTCACGCACCCGCAGGCTCCGGTTTCATTGTGCGTTCGAGAAGCCCGCTTCCCCGTACACCGCGTATATAAACAGACCTGCACTACGCTGTTTATCTATCAACTGCACCACGTTCGAAACAAGAAAAAATGAATAAGGAAAAAAAAAATAGTTTCCGTGGGTTAAACACAGAGCACCGAAGTAGTTTGTTTCGGGAGGATGCGTAGAGCGTCGGTAATTGACGTTAATCAACCAGTAATTACTCCTCGGCCGCTCTCAGTTTCTGCGTATACAGGGCTCGGAAACGCGAGAGCATATTGGGTATCGGACGGCGTGGCTCGAGCAAATTAACACGCCGTATAGTTCTCATCGTGCAACTCACGGCTGCTGCATCTTTCGGGTTGGGGAGTGTTGACGGATGGTTAGCGGGAAAGGATCCGCGCGCTGCGCTCGAGGGAAAAGGACGCGCAAGCAGCACCGAAGCTTGCACGCGTACCGCTTTTAATATTTTGAGTAAATGTCCTCGTTCAATGAATTATATAAAAAAGAGAACTATACTTAAGATATGTTTACAGAAACGATAGTTTAAAAAATATTTAAAAGCGATCTGTGTTATTTTTTTTAACGAATCACTTTGATTAGGAGCCCCTCCAAAATAATCGAGACAATTCGTTTTCTTGATTATTTGAGATGTACAATTCATAGCCAATCAAAGGGAAAGACAGGAATTATAATAAATCGAGCAATTCCATAGAAAAAAAGAAACACGTGAGTGCGTGCTAAAGGATGATCATTTTCGCTTCCATCGCTTTCTATTTGCTCTACTGAGTCCGTGTTCGGTATAAGCAGTGCAAGTTCCGAACGCAACCACTAAAGATTCCCTTTGCTCCCGCTGATCGTTCTCAGCGGGTAAGCTCGTAAATTGAGTCACGTTAAGGACCGTAAGCGAGTCGAGGAAGCGAATCAACGTAAAGGAGAAGAGTATGAACAACGTGAGAGGGAAAGAGAGAGAGAGAGAGAGGAAAGAGGAGAGTGTGTTCGGCTCTTGAGTGAGACGCGCCAAGTCCCAGGACGCGACACACGGCTGCGCCAAAGCCGCTCCCATTGCGCTCATAAATCTTCTTCCCAATTTTCGATCTTGATTAAGCAGCATGCGCCTCAGTCACCCCCCCCCCCCCCCCCCTTTGCGAACTTGGAAGGGGGGGGGGGGGGGCGCCGGCGTTAATGCGCATAAGCAGAAGCAAGTACAGTTTGCAGTTTCGCAGCGCGCCAAGCGTCAGGCAGGCAACGCGAGCGCGTCCGAAGATAAATGACTTGTCGTCTTGTGCGTCGCCTACCGAGAGAGAGAGGGAAACGGAGAGGAAGAGGAGAGGGCAATTGGGTTTGCATATTTTTTTTTTTTTAGCGCGTAACGAACTTCCCGGCGATGTATACGTGCCAGGCTCGAATCCCGGACGCGGCGTTCGTTCAAGATGCCGTTACCGAGCGATTAATATGCGGTTGTAAGACGTGTCGGATTGAATGCTCGAGAACCCTCGAGGGAGTCGTGTTTCGTTCAGCGGAAAAACGAGATAATTAAAAAAAAATAATCGGGGCACATTTTATGGATGATTATAATGGCGCTGTGCAACACGCGCGGAATGCATTTTTAATGCGGTAGCATTTCTTTAAACCGCCCCCCCCCCCCCCCCCCCCTCCGCTCCCCTGAGAAACTCCTGGTCGTCACATAAATACGTATGCGCATGCGCGGGTTACGGGTGAGTGAGGTACAGTCTCTACCAAAAGGAAAGACCCACTCGGAGCCCGTGTTTGAGTCGGTGTCTGGTGGGGGCGCGGGGCGCGTTGCGGACAGTTCCATATCGCTCTTGGAGTCACACAGCTCATACTTCATACAAGAGGCATTTCGCAGGCACTGTCTGAGGCGTGTTTATTTCTTGTACGACGGTCACATTAATTATTAAAAAAAGGACTGTCTGCAGACATGAATTCGAAGTATACATATGCATGAAACAAACACGCTTCGAAGATGCCTGACGCGTACATGCAGTTAACTCTATGCGGAGCGCAAGTTCGTCTGCTTCTTTTGCAGGGGTTGTGGTGACGTCAGAACGCCGGACTCTGATTGGTTCCGAATGAAGGATAGTGGGTAGACCTCAAGGCAGCTTGCTTCGAGGTGTCTACCTTTATCCTTCAATCAGAGCCAATCAGAGCTCGGAGTCTTACTGACGTCACCGCAACTCCGTCGCAAGAAGCGGATGACTTGCTCTCCGCATAGTGTCGGCAGCGAACACGGCGTCTTTCGTATGCGATGTAAGTATATGAGCAGTGCGACATCGGCTTTAGGGGAGTGAAATGTGGTAAAGCAGCTAAACTGAATCGGCGGGCTCTCGGACGAAGCGTGTGTCCGTCCCGCGGACAGGCGTGGAATCGTCCCAAAGCGCGACTGGTGCTCCCAGCTCAGCCGCCGTCTCGGTCACGTGCTCCGTCTGGACCTTTACTATTTGTCGAGACCTGGGTCGAACGAAAGCTCGAGCCGCAGTCGGACCGCTCGCGCATCGTACAAATGGACGCGGCGTTGGCTGCGGTCACGATGTCAGAATTACACGCGGACACGTGTGCGAACCATGTTTGCTTCGTACGTACGAATGTGTGCTTCCACCATGTTTGCAAATATGTTTTTGCGCGAAAAATGTCTCAGGACCATCGTACGAAGAAGGAGAACGCCTGGACTGTCTAATACCCTATTCACACGGCAGCGTAAAGGTACTTTTAGCTTAGGCACCTTAGCTGAAGGTACAATTGTAGTAAACGGCGTTCTTGATCACACGATAAATAAACGGAGCACTTTAAGTTGATGCTGATTGCATTCCTGCTAAACCGCGAGAGGATCACGTGATAAACAATTATTCCTCGAAATCGGTTTGACGCGCAGTTTTTGATTATTGTGGGTGAAATATCACATTTAAAACCTAAATATTGCTTGTGCTTGCTTTGGCCGCACGTTATTTTTTTTTTCTTCTCTAAGCTTAAGGGCGGACCTAAATGAGTCTTGCTTTAAAACGTCCGACCCGTCTGGCCACACTGGCCCTAAATCATCTGCGCTTACGAGTTTCCATTGCGAGGTGGGCGACCTTTTTGTGTTTAGCAGCTTCATTTTTCCACGAAGTTTGCATTGAAGTATAGCTAAATAGCGCCCGGCAGAAACGAACCACGTCGGAGTCTCACGGATTACGCCAGTCAGGCCATCGAAAGGGATGGACGACGACGAGGATAAAAGGTCCTGGGCGGGAGAGTCGGACGACTCGTCTCGTCTACAACTCCGAAAAAGAGCTCGCAGCTCGCAATGGTCCATCGCGTTCAGGTTCGTAGCAAACATTATTTTTCCACGTGCCGTTGCTGCTACCTGCTTGCTGAAGTAAGCGTTTCTCGATTATGTAATATTTCATCACATTTGTGTTCATAATCATTTCATAATTTGCTACTTATATATATTCAATTTGTTATAATGCATTAAACAAGATATATTTATATATCTGTGATTTTTATTTTGAGTTCTTGGGTGCGAGGCTCCTCCCTGTAGCTGTAAAGGGAGCTTGGCGAGCTCTGTTTAACACAGGACCTCCCTTAGCGAAAGGAACCTTTATGCGCCGTGTGATCACGATCTCCAGCTCTCTTTACTACTGGTACCTGTGCCAAGGGTACCTTTATGCTGCCTTGTGATTAGGATAGGGATTAGGGTTAGCAAGTGGGACCGCGGGTTTAGGAGAGCGGGAACATGACATTGCCTTAAAGAGACCATAAATCGAGCTTCTCATGAACTTTAGTAAAAAGAAAAAAAAAAGTCCGAAGATAATCTTTTAAATATTGTAATGTATATGACATCCGAATTACGCGAGCTAATTTACACGAAAAACATCAGCTAACATCTACTAACCTCTCCAAATAGACTCTTTATGAAAGTCAGTCAAGCAACGTTACTATACTCTGTTTCACCTTATGTTGTACCGCAGGAAAGGATATAAGCGCGAGCTCCTTGCTCTGGGGCAGATCTCGGCGGAACAAGCTCTCGTGCAGTAAGGACAGCTGCAAACGCTGTGAGTTCGCGCTTCTAGCCTTCGCTGCGGTACAACATAAGGTGAAACGGAGTATAGAACCCTCAGTTGGGAAACTTACCGTTGAAACATGGGCCGCTGGCGTCCACCGAGACCGAGCTAAATACGACAACAGCGCCACTATTTATCATTTGTCTTTACTGTAGTCGCTTTGAACTTTCAGACGCATGTTTTTGGCGTAAAAACCAACGAAAAAAAACTCTTTTTGTAGTAACTTTTATTGGAGTTTAGTACAAATTGAGGGCGCGTGTTGTTTTCTAAAATCTTTAGTTTGCAAGGTTTTGCGGCACAGTTAATATTGTTTTTATACAATCATGCCTCAGCGTTGATTTCAGGTAGCGCGTCCTGACCTAGGTGCATCTTAACTTCGGTAATAATTCGCGGCGCGTCCGCTGGGGAGACGGGGGTGGCGCCCCTGTGACCTGTTCCACCGTATCTGTTTCGGCGCCATAATGACCGATTAAAGCCAAAATAGACGTCACGTGCAGTTCCTCGAATGGCCGCTGCGGGAGAAATGGCGGCGTTGTGATCGCCATTAGCTCGGTTCTGGAGGACGGGTCGGTGCCACTTTTTCAGAGCAGTCTCTATGGCAGTTTCCCAACCGAGTGGTTTAGTACCAAAACCGCCGCCATTACTGCGTCGTCGTTTCGGGAGCGAGAGATGGCAGGTGCTTGTGGCAGTACTCCCGGTATCTTTGGCTACGGTACTCAGGGACGAGTGACTTTGCCTTCCCCGTGGAGCACTGACCTCACTGCAGTTCCGCGTAGCTTTAACAAATGTAAGATAGAGGCGTACCGCGCCTCGACACTCGCTTCGAGCCGCCAGGTTGCCCGAAGCAACAAGTTCATCCCCGAGGCCTACGTTGATCCGGCGTCGGTTCCAGTGTTGAGGTAAGCACTGTTCTTTCTTGTCGCCCGTTCAGACCTAAGCGTGAGCCAACCCAAAGCTACAAGCGCGCGCATCACGCCGTGAACGTGTCTTTTACGTGCAGGCGGTCTGCCGCAGCGCCGTGCACAAGGAAACGCCAAAAGAGGCCTAAGATACTCGCGCATCTTCGGCCTCTTTTGCATGATGAAACGAAATGTAATATTTTCCGGCTCGTTGACTTCTCACAGCTTGAGATAATGTTGCTAGGCTCAGTGGCCTATGGACTAAAGAGTATACGAGGCGGGGGGTGAGAGGTGTTCGAGGCGGGGCTTAGGCCGCACGTCCGGAGGCTTCCTGGCTCGTGACGACGACCATTCCCCGAAGTGAAGAACCCAGGGGTCCAGTGGAGGTGGGAGAATTGGTAACGTAACGAACGGTTTAATTACATGGTAGCGATACAGTCGTCAAATCCAAGAGAACAACTGGAGCCGTCTCACGCCCCGCCTTATATAGGGTCCGTTTTCTCCCTCACTCTCCGCCAGGGCAGCAGGTGTGACCGCCGAGTGCGTAGCAGAAAAGTCCGCCGCGTCGTAGCCAGAATTGAGTCATAGCCATGGTTCTCCGCAGTTAGGCCAGGCCTCTCTCCCCTTCCGGAGCGCACGAACCCACACGCACACACACACACGTCCCGTTGACGTCACGGACGCGTTGAGACACGTTTTGGGCAGGCTTCGACAGGTGGCCGGCAGTCCTGACACGTCGGGACTCGTTTCGGGACTCGTTTCCGCAGCGTTGAAACTCGGAAAAGGTTGCCGAAGGTTCCATTCTTAACAGCCCCTCCGGGGCCAGGGAAACCTCGAATGGCGGGTGGTACAATCGCTGGCCTGAAGAGGTGGGCTTGGAGTAGGCCTTGAGAAGACGCTGCAAGCACCAAACAAACTCCCAAACCTCTCACAACGGAGGCATCAGCGGAAACGTCCCCCACAGCACCACGCCACACCGCAGTCAAACGCTCGGAATTCGCCAAAGACCCGCCAGACTGGATTACGGATTACCAAAATTTGGTACAATTCCGGGTATTGAGACCCCCTGTCGCCAAAAAAACTCAGTTTTCCAACGAGGTCACTAAGAACAAAATACAAAAGACAAAACCCTTCGCAAGTTGTGAGGTCATTTTGGGCAAAGTGCCCCCACTTTGATCCTCATTCCCGTGGATGACGAAAACCTCTGAGATCATCCCTACTGTTTTGGTGATATCAGAAAAATCTGCTCAACCCATCGGCATTGCCGTTAAATTTGCCTTTCCTTTTTCTTACGCTGAAGTCATAGTGATCGATTTTCACGTGATTTCTAGACGTGAAAATGCGGTCCTTATAGCGCCGATAAAACAATCCGCCTCTTTCATGCCCCGTCACATTGGTCCTAGCAATCTCCTGAGCTGTATCGCGAAACCCTGACACACTAGGGTCGCTCTTCTGCTCGACTCTGTCTACTCGTAGCAGAGGACCAAAGTTACGCGACGCCGGAGCTACGAGAGATCTTTCACTGATCCCCTCTTCCTCCGCCTTTTCCGCCGGCGCGTTGGGACGGCGTACGCTTCCTAGTGCTACGAGATCAGGCTGTTCTACAACCTGGTCCCTCTCATCCCTGTTTTCTGCCTCCAACTCTGGGAGTGCTTGCTCCCCGTCAGCTGCCTCTGGCTCTGGATCACTCGTCAACAAAGGGGCGACCTGACGCGATTTGGACCTCGTACACGACTGAACTAGCCCTTCTCCCAGTTGTTGACCCCTTTCGCGCAGCAGGAAATCTGACCGGTTAGAAAACAAATAAGGATACTCCAACGGGACTGTTTGCGAGACAGCCGCCTCTGTCACTAGCTCTCCGAACGGGCCAGTTATCCTTACTGTCGCCACAGGCAGACAGACACTGTGCTTTTCGAGCAGCTGCTTGATCCAAACTACCTTTCCCGTAAAATCGGATGGCGTTACATACGACGGATGAACAACGTCCATCGTCGCTGCACTGTCACGAAGCACCCTGCACGGCTTTCCGTTTACCTGGAGCTCGTGAAGATAGGGACGAAGAAGCTTCAGGTCCTTGTCACTAACGTTCACGTACGAGAACACAACCCGCGGTTTCTTACATCTGGCCGCTGTGTGTCCCGGCTCCTGACAGTTGTAGCACAGGAACGGCTTCCTTGCCTCGAACTGCCCTGTTGGGCTTTTCCGCGCCTCGTCTCCGTTCAAGTGTTCTGCGCTCTTGTCTGGGACCTTTTGTCCTGCTTCGGGCTTCTCGGGCCCGTTTTCTCGCGAGCCGTTACCCTGTCGGAAGGTCTTGCGCTGATCGCTTCGGCCGGATTCGCTTTCCTCTCCGCTCAGCTTTCTACGCGTTCCGTACTCTTCGGCTAGCTCAGCGGCCCTTTCGACAGAGTCGACTCCCACCCTGTCCTGCACCCAGAGCTTGACTGACTGCGGAATGCTACGAAAGAACTGTTCGAGGCACACACACTCGACTACCTTGTCTCGGCTTTCGTACACTTCCTCGCTCTTCAACCATTCTATCAGGTTGGTTTTAAGCCCGTACGCGAATTCTGAGTAGCCCTCGCTGCTCTTTTTGGATGCGTTTCTAAACCTTTGACGGAACGCCTCGGCAGAAAGGCGGTACCGCTTCAAAAGGCTGGACTTCACCTTGTCGTAGTCGTCCACGTCTCCAGCACTAAGGCGCGCGACAACCTCTGCAGCCTCACAGGGCAACAGAGTCAAAAGCCGTTGCGGCCACGTTTCTGGGGCGAAGCTCAACTTCTCACATGTCCTCTCAAAGTTAACTAAGAATAGGCCCACGTCTTCCCCAACTTTAAACGGCTGCATGAGCTTCTTCATTTGATACGACTCGGTCTCACTTGCTCGTACCGGAGCCCCAACTCTACTGTTCTGCGAGTTTAATCGTTGTTGTTGAATTTCGAGCTGTAGCCTTTTCAGCGCTCGCTCCTCTGTCGCTGCAGCCCGCTCCTGTTCTCGTTCCTCTTTCGCTGCAGCCTGTTCTCGCTCTCGTTCCTCTCTTGCTGCAGCTTCACTCTTAGCGTTCTGAAGCAGTTCCCACGCAATTTTAATTTCCTCTGCTTCCGCGCTCTCTGAAATCGCTTTACTGATCTCAGATTTCTTCATCTTTTGCTCCACCTCCACACCCAATTCTTCACATAAACAGAGTAAATCTGTTCTCAGTAACCTCATTAGATCCATGATCGCTGCTTTTTAGCTTTGGCTTTGTTCTAAAACTTGTCGCGAGGTTATACCAAAACCTAGCGCACGAGTCAAACACTAAGGATTCCCAGCAGTTCGAAATTAATTACCCATAATCTGAAGCCTGGCGAATCTCAAAGCAAAGTCCAAACGCTCACCCGCAGATGTAGCACGATGTCGCATGGTCCGATCCCAACCGCTGCCAACCAGTTGTTCGAGGCGGGGCTTAGGCCGCACGTCCGGAGGCTTCCTGGCTCGTGACGACGACCATTCCCCGAAGTGAAGAACCCAGGGGTCCAGTGGAGGTGGGAGAATTGGTAACGTAACGAACGGTTTAATTACATGGTAGCGATACAGTCGTCAAATCCAAGAGAACAACTGGGGCCGTCTCACGCCCCGCCTTATATAGGGTCCGTTTTCTCCCTCACTCTCCGCCAGGGCAGCAGGTGCGACCGCCGAGTGCGTAGCAGAAAAGTCCGCCGCGTCGTAGCCAGAAATGAGTCATAGCCATGGTTCTCCGCAGTTAGGCCAGGCCTCTCTCCCCTTCCGGAGCGCACGAACCCACACGTACACACACACACGTCCCGTTGACGTCACGGACGCGTTGAGACACGTTTTGGGCAGGCTTCGACAGGTGGCCGGCAGTCCTGACACGTCGGGACTCGTTTCGGGACTCGTTTCCGCAGCGTTGAAACTCGGAAAAGGTTGCCGAAGGTTCCATTCTTAACAGAGGTAAACAGAATCGCTCTTACGTCGTGCCGGTGAACTTCGCCTCTGTACGCCGTGCTTCATAGTTTTTTTGTTTTTTTTATTAGCAAAGGCGCCTGTTTTCATGTTGTATTACACCTGAGACTGCAGTGGATGAAATCGGAAGAACTTTCAGTAGATGGAACAGACACAGAGAACGTCTCAAACTCAGCTAACTGGTTTATTTCTCAAACAGCCTTTAAGTA
>JABSTQ010004971.1:0-24657 GCA_013358835.2 Ixodes persulcatus
GATTTTGGCCCACGTGGTTAGTGCAGACCGCATCCGTTTTGAGCATACGAAAATTCAGGCCCTATCTGATACACCCCCCCCCCCCCCCCCCCCCCCAACCTAATGCCCAGAAATACGTTCGTGCGTTTTTGGTTCTTGTATACATTTTAAAAGATTTATACCGTGTTTTCACACATAGCGGTATCTCTTAACAGGCGAGTTAATCACAACGCCACGTTTAAATTGTGCCCGCACAAGTCTGAGCCTCCCTGTGTCTCAAATTGGCCCTTTTCTCTGTTTCATCGCCTGGTTATTTTCTCCGGGGAAGGGGGGGCGGGGCAAGAAACGCTCAACGCGCAGACACCAGTACGCACGGACATGAAGCTGTCGTCGCGCAAACTGGTCGCTGCACAGAGCGTGTCATCGCTTACGTCAGTTGCACCCTCACTAAATACGATGGAAACTATACCATCCCAGAACTCATATGGCTTGCGATCCTTTGGGTGATCTCAAAAGTTTGCCTATATCTTGACGGTGCCCACTTTTCCATTGCAATGGACCATCACGCCTTTTGTTGGCTTGCAACTCCTAAGAAGAACTCATCAGGTCCCTTTGGATGTTGGCCCTTAAATTTGAAAGACGACGATTTCGCTGTGACATACAAATCAGGCAAATACATTTGACACAGTCATTCATCGTGCAGTATAAAATAACACTAAACCATCTCACAATATAAATCCTAAGTAGCCGGAAATAACGCCCCTATGGTGGCCGGACGAATTGCAAGTAAGTGAAAGTTACATATTTAACTTGCCCTCAGTTAAATTCAATTTGTGGGGCCTGTGTTCGTCCCGAGGCGCCTTTCTACTCTCAACGTGACGTTTATGATTCACGCAAGATGAGCTCCAACGAGAGTAGTTCGACGGCACTTGGGGATCGGGTCTCAGAACGTGCAGCGGAATGCTCACAAGAATACAAGATTATTTTTCTTGTCTACAGTCAAGTAGGCTTGTTACAAATGTTTTTTTTTTAATTCATGCTGATATGTCCGGACGTCTGTACAGGTAATCTGACGTTAAGGAAGATATCGTTTTATTATTGAGCGGAAGGACCTCCTCGGCTTGGGCCCACTCCAAATGAGCCTCGCCTGTATGGTCACCTTCTCCAATGGAGCAGCCAAATGCAAGATCAAACCATGTGAAGATCTTCTAGTAAAATATAAATGGTGAGTGTTCATCGATCTATATAAGCAAGAGTTACATTTAAACTGCTATGATTTCTAGTACCTTTTCCAGAGAGCGAGATAAAAAAAAAAATATGTTCTCGAGTCATACACACAATCCAGCATATTAAAAATAATGATGGCGATATTTGGAGCTTAATGAGACCGAAAACTTGAGACGAGTCGTGCCACTGGTTCTAAAGAATACCGCTTTGTTGACAAGGTGGCACACATGCTTATGATTTATAGGGTGAACACTCTGGTGGTCATCTCCGGGCACGTTTCTTTATGTCTACGGTGTAAATCTCTCGGTCATATTTGTAGGCACTGCGGCACATCAAGATGCATCAACAGCTGCGGTATGGAGAGGCCAGTGAGAATTGCGTTAAAGTACACGTAGCAGAGCGCGTTGAAAAACTATGGAATACACAGAAAGATTAATACACATAAAGGACGCGTTCGTCCTTTACGTGTATTATTTTTTCTGTGTATTCTCAGAATTGCGTTACAACGCGTGCTTCTGAGCTGCTAGAAAATGCAATTTTTTTTTGAAGATGCTTAAGCAAAAAGCTTTCAATATAAATTGAAAAATACCGGCGAGATAGTGCATCCTTCTTTTAGGATTATCGAACATGAATCGGTTGTGTCCACTCCTTGCTGGTAATAAACTTGGAGGTGCAGCTTTGGAAAGCCATTTTGACTCTCCTCAAAATAATAATGCCAACATTCACGCTTTTCAAAACATTGAAAAGAATTTCATGCCCAACAAGGTAAAAGGCCTTCTCTAAATCTAACTGCAGCGTAGCAACTTGGCCCATGCCACCGTTGCATGTTTCGAAGATATCAAGGGCAACATGAATATTGGTTGTAAGTTATCGGCCTTGGATCCCATACGTTCATGGTCTTCAATATGATTACAGGCCACATTCTGAAATCTCCGCGCTATAATTTTCGCAAACATTTTGAATCAGTATTACAGAATGCAATTGGGTGGTCGCCAGTGACGTGGTACAGCTTCTCTACGTCTTAACTTTTAAAATATGAACAGTGTATGTTCGCGTAAAAGACGGAGGCAGCACTTTCCATTCATACGCTACGCAAATTACTTCTAATAAAAAACATGACGATGCACTCTTATACGTCTTCATAACACGGCGTCTAGCCCATCGAATCCTGGCGTTTTTTTAGTTTGGCATATCCACAGACGTTACATTCGGCTGTTTATTGTCTACTTAAAAATCTTTTGGCCCTGTCGGCCAATAAACATTATATATATATATATATATATATATATATATTTTATTAATTTTCGTCTATTACGATACTTTAGGCAAAGACTGTACGCGTTGCTCGTCATATACGCCAACACCTTTCATTTCGGTCATATTTCCAGCCTCTTCGTCTTGTTTAGGAGAGAGAAACTGTGCTTCGCGATCGAAGAGAGAACGAAATTTGCATATGTCGTTTTGCAATCACATCGGGACTCGACTCAACCGATCTGAAATGCAAAACGCTTTCCTAGAAATTTCTAGTAACAGTTAAGGTATGACAATAAATCTGTTTTTAAACTTCATAATTTTTAATTTTCCGTAGGCAAGAAATTTGCAGATTGGTTCAGTCTTTGACGTGTAGTCTGGATATTCCGACGTTACTCACCTTGCAGCTTGCACAAGGCAAGCCGTTTGGCAAAAAATGCGTAGTCCTTGTAATTTGACCGTTAACATTATTCCTTTGACATGTATATGAGCATTCAGAAAATTGAGCTAACTGAAAAAGAAATGTTTCCCAAAAGGTTTGTTAAAACACTCGCCCAATTGCAGCCAAATATAACCTCTCAGTGAACAATTATAAATCATTGCCCTTACGAGGTTTAGTTTGCAAGATGCAGTTTAAGTAAAGATATAGCGTCTACCCTAGTAAATTTGATGCACCAATGAATATTTATGTAACAAAGGTTCTACAGCCAACTTGAAACCTTTTTTTTATTGATACGTTCGATTTTCGTAAGAACAATAAGTAAAGCTTGAATAAGTTACTTTAGCTGTAAGACTAAAGCCTTTAGCCAGAAGTGGCTTTTTAAACTTAAGGTAGCACAGGGAGAAAAATGCGCAGAATTTTCATCTGAGAAACTGTTCAAGTGATTATGCGGAAATTCTCTCAAACGGAAAGGACATGAGTGATTGTTGTGAAACACAGCCTGGTAAAAGAAAAAAAAAAAATATTTTGGGCCAACCCGTACTTGCACCTTGCGTATTCGTCCGAGAAAAGAACTCCATAAACCAGAGGTCTGTAGTTACCATGGTAATGCGGCCGAGGCTTTTTTTTCTTCTTGGCATTCCGTCGGCGATACTGCAGTTCCCATTTACTTTGTGTTGTTAGAGATTTACACCACTGTACTCTTCTATTTTGGCCTTTTTTTATTAGTTTATGGAGCTGTGAAACCTGTCTGGGACACTAGCTTTTTTAGCACGTCGGGGAAGACGCCATCAACAATTATCCTAAGTCTAATTGCAAACAAAAAGCTTATTTCAATGTGCTTTCAAGTTATTACTCTTGTGGATTACGTGTTCCTCATGCGAAGCTGGCTCAGATGACGACCGCCAATAAACCAAGATAACTGTTCGTTCGATCAGATTCTCGTTCTTGTTCTCCCTGGTATAAAAATGGCCATCTGGCTTTTAGTTATCTGCATATCTCAGCTCTCCGTCATTTAAACATTTTAAGGTATGTACCCTTCATGACGGTACGCGAAAAACATACCGAGCGTCGTTCCACACGACATGCTTTTTTAGGAAGCAGTAACACATGTATGAGTAAAATCGACGTTCGATGGTGTTGTGTCTCTCCAGAGTAAAGGGGAAGTAATTGAAGTAGTATTTTGTTTTGTCTAAGTTTGTTTTTTCTTCAGCAATGAGGGCGAATGATATATGTAGTACTACAGAAATACCAAAACAAGTTCAGTGACATGTTTTATTATACAGGCAAAACAACTTAAAACACTTAAATAAACTAAGAACATTCACATCCAGAAACATCGCTTTCTCTAAAATGAGCTGCATAGAGTTAAAAAAAGACTAAATGAGGAGCAATACAAACAGCTTTAGTAGAGTAGACAGTTGGGTGATTTGGTAGATATTGAACATAGTTACAGTTGCGCAAACAAGGAAAGGGACAGAGAAGAGAAACACGTAGACGACAGACAAGCGCACACTCACAACTCATGTATTAACGAAAGAGGAAAAGAAAGAGGTACAGAACGCGGAATCCGCTCGAGCGTTGGACACACAGGCACGAGGAACCACAGGCCCCCGGACTCGAGGGGTACACGTTAAATTACCCACACGAAAAAGATTTTAAGAAGGCAATTTCCTCCTCTGTTAATGAAACAGACGGAAAGCTAACACATCGCTCACCCATGCTCAGGATAATAAATGCTTCAAAAATCTCTCTGGTGTGTTTTTCTCGGCACCTGCCTATTATCTTGGTTTTCGCTAAGGATGGCGTACAATTACAAGATTTACAGTGCAGGGGTAGATGGCCTCCCACCGTAGACTTTAAAGAGAGATTGTGCTCTCGTAGCCGGTCGTTCACACACCGTCCGGTCTGTCCAACGTAGCTTTTACCACATGAAAGGGGGATACTATATACTACACTCAGGGAGCAGGGCACATAAACGTGGGAGTGGTTCTTGTGGCACATATGTTCTTTTTATATTGTTTTGTATACTTTTGACAAAAAAAGAATTGTGGTTGTCCCGTATATGCATAGAATTTCCCACAATCTTAAAAAGGTGGCTAGCCGGTACGGGGTCCCTTTAGTGATGTCAGCTCCCCCAAAAATGGCTCAAATTTGTCAAAAAGTCCATGCTAAGGTAAACAATATAAGAAAACATATGTGCCACAAGAACCACTCCCACGTTTATGTGCCCTGCTCCCTGAGTGTAGTATATAGTATCCCCCTTTCATGTGGTAAAAGCTACGTTGGACAGACCGGACGGTGTGTGAACGACCGGCTACGAGAGCACAATCTCTCTTTAAAGTCTACGGTGGGAGGCCATCTACCCCTGCACTGTAAATCTTGTAATTGTACGCCATCCTTAGCGAAAACCAAGATAATAGGCAGGTACCGAGAAAAACACACCAGAGAGATTTTTGAAGCATTTATTATCCTGAGCATGGGCGAGCGATGTGTTAGCTTTCCGTCTGTTTCATTAACAGAGGAGGAAATTGCAATCTTAAAATCTTTTTCGTGTGGGTAATTTTACGTGTAGCCCTCGAGCCCGTGGGCCTGTGGTTCCTCGTGGCTGTGCGTCCAACGCTCGACCGGATTCCGCGTTCTGTACCTCTTTCTTTTTCTCTTTCGTTAATACACGAGTTGTAAGTGTGCGCTTGTCTGTCGTCTACGTGTTTCTCTTCTCTGTCCCTGTCCTTGTGTGCGCAACTGTAACTATGTACAAACAGCTTGTTTAAAATATTGAAAAGGCTTATTGAAGCTATAACCCATTTTTGAGCCGGGCCTTGAAACAAAATTCGCCAATTCCGTTTTACCTATTTGAATAACATTCCAAGAAACTCATGTCTTCAAACCAGGTCAGCTGCTTACCGTGGCGTTAGAGCTGGAACATACAGTCGTGACGAAATCTCCAAGTCCTTGACTGCA
Source organism: Ixodes persulcatus (assembly GCA_013358835.2). Lineage (NCBI taxonomy): Eukaryota > Metazoa > Arthropoda > Arachnida > Ixodida > Ixodidae > Ixodes > Ixodes persulcatus. The sequence goes on from JABSTQ010004971.1 coordinate 5,861, forward strand.
TTTGTCTGCGTTGTCTTTCGGTGTTTGGGTTGCTGAAATATATACATGGCACCGCTTGCACGAAAGAAAGGTGAAAACATGAAAACTTAAAACATACTTTAGAGCTCAGCACTCTATCATTTAAAGGGCTTGTTGTATACATTACAGCTTGTTGTATACAATGTGAGGTAGGTTTAGATAATTCTATCCACTAGAGTTAAACTTTTATGTCTGTAGTCCAGAGGTGCCTAAAACACATGCGACCAATTTATAAACATACAGCAGCGACCAAATGGCGTTTGACAGTTTGAAAAAAACATGTAAACATTTTCAGAGATTGCGATAAAAATTAAGCGTTCCCGAAGAAATAATTCGCCGGACGTTCACCTCTTATCTTTTTTTTTTTGTGTGAAAAGGGGGGGGGGGGAGAATAGGTTTCTCTTCTCAGAAAAGCATCTCAGGTAGAAAGCCCAAGACGCTCCTATAGCATTCGGCGTTCCTATAGCATTAATCTGGCTCGCCAGAGGTCTCCAGGACTGTGTCCAACACCTTCCCATTAAACTTGATGTGGTTAGGCAAAAGAAAGATCGCACTCCTTAATATCATGTCTTCTCTTATTCAGGTTTTTCATATAATTGCCAAAGTGCCAGACGATTCAAGAGGGGCATTTTCCCGAACTCCAGATATGAAAGGACGTCGTCACTAGTGCTTAAGGGGGCTTCTAGGACGACGTCAGCCAACGACAGCCGCATGTCGAAATCTTCAGTACTCCACTAATTGCCTCGTCTATGTAACATTTCGTGTAGTTTCATATTTTGAAAACCCTAGCTCCGTGTCGTCCGTTTAGTGTACATGCAACCATGCAACTTTCACACAAACTTGACTTTGCAATTTTTCATGCCCTAAATTTACTAAAAATAAATTGCGGCAAAAACTGTTTTAATTGCGACTAAAGACCTCAGAAACGAAGGACGTCGAGGCAAATGATGACGTGATTTTAACGATGCAAGATATTTCGTACTTCGTCGTTTTTTTATTGTTTTCAAAATAAGCGCCCCCCCCCCCCCCTTCTATCAATCCTAAAGTTTTGTCAATCCACCCATCCGTCCGTTTCTTTGTCGGAGCATTTGCTGCTAAATCTGACGGGGATAATGACGTCAGGTTACTTCACGTCACGTGAACTCAACGCAAATTTAGTTTCCTTGCTAAATTTAGCGGAGAAAAAAAAGTCAGCTGAAAAATACATTCATTTTGTTTCCCTTCTGAATCTAGCGGGGGATTAACATCACGTATCCTCTACACCTACTCAGTTTCACAAATGAATTTAGCAGGGAATATGACGTCGTGTGACCTAAACGCAAATTCAGTTTCCGCTAATTTTAACAGCGAAATTCATGTCTAGTGAATAACACACCTCAGCTCACGTCACGTGGCAACGCCTACACCTCTTCCCTCCGGCCTCCAAATTTCCTTCCTCTTCTCTTTCCCTCCCTCTTCCAATTTATTCCTCTCTCGTCCTCTCACCCCACCTTCCTCCCATTCCTTCCTCCTTCCCTCCTCCTTCTCCCTTCCTTTCCCCATCCCTCCCTCTCCCCATTACATTCTCGTCACCTCCCACCTACCTCCGCTGTTTTCTCTGCCCCTGCACCCTCCCTCTTTCTTCCTATGTATTTACCCTCCCTCTACACCCGCCGACACCTTCCTCCCTTCCCTCCCCCTTATTTCATTTCCCAATCACTATGTCCTCCTTCCACCTCTCGATCACTCCGCCTTATTCCACACTTTCTCTTCTCCTCTCCTCTCACTTACCATATACGCCCCCTTTACTCCATCCTCTCGCCCCTTGCCTTTTTCCTCTTCGTTACTCTTCCCTAGTATCTCTTCTCCCTCCGCAACAACCGCCCCTTCTCTTTTCTTCCCTTCCTTCTCCACCCCCTACCTTCCTCCCCCGATCATTCTCTCTCCCAGTCAACCTAACTTCCCTCCCCTTCCTTTCCCTTTCTCAGTTTCCCCTTCCTCCTTCGGTGACCGCTTATAATGCGGCCAACACGACCAAGCCCCATGCCATCAACTGGATCAAGTTCTGTTGCTTTTCATTGCAGAAGAAGGTATGTCTAAGCCAGGTGATTTAAACAATTGGTTCTTCAGTCTCTGAGACGACTGTATATATTATCTTCTAATTAACGGTGAACGATCGCTTCTTTATTACTGCTTTTTTTGTACTGTAGGATTTTAGAGATAAAAGGTATAGGTGAATTTCCTTTTAATAACTAATGTTGATAAAGCGGCTCCTTACTCGATTAAACTTCATGCGACCTCCATACTGACGGTTTGTTTGAAATATATTTTATATATATGAAAGTGTTATTATAATACACGTCACGGAAGCGTTTTATTTAGATAAGCCAAAAAACACCTCCATTTATTAATAATCTTGTAATGCTGACCACAAATGTTCATGCCTGCAACTTATATCACGTGATATCGATTTTTCCGCCAAATATACTGAAGAAACTGAACTGGTTCTAGGTCACGTGACATCAGTTCCAATGACTTAATTTGTTTTGCGAAATATGGCGGAGAAAGTAAATTGGTGTAAAATTTTCGTAATATCAGGTGTTGTAACATCAAATTTCCCGCTATATTTAGCGGGGAAACAGTATCGGCCTCTGTGCTTAGTTCACGGGACGTCCCGAAACCTGATTTTAATTTCCCTGCGGGCTTCTACAGGGAAACCTTTTTGGTAATTTGGTTGAGGTCACTTCAGATCACGTTACATCAACTATCATTGTGTGGCCCTATATGCCCATTTATGTTACCTGCTCAGTTTAGTGGGAATTGCACAGACGGACAGATCGACACAATTTTGGCATTGGGGGTTTCTACCTCAACCCTCTGGCACGGATGCTTTATCAAACTGTCTAACTGTCGCTAAAACATAATCTAGATATTGCCACGTGACCACTTCAACCCGGTAGAGCAGGTTAATATTCGACTAAATAAACAAGGATGCTAATCTGAAGGTGAATAAGGGAGTTTATCGTCTAAAGGTTGTCACAATATATATATATATATATATATATATATAGAGAGAGAGAGAGAGAGAGAGAGAGAGAAAAACATACGTTATACGTAGAGTAAATCCTATTTACATCATTTAAGGGGAAATTACTGAGGACGCTCAATTTTTAGTAATATATTACTAAAATTACAGAAATAATCTAAAATATCCTTTTGAAAAAGAAAAAAAAGTGAGGAAAGCACGAAAACAAAGAGGCTGATAAAAATAAAAAAAGATGGAGTTTGGGAAGAGTATGAACTAAAAGGTCATGGCAGGTTGGAGTTCATCACGGCATGAAACAGATAATTGAGATTTTTGTGTGTCATGCCGATCGACTGTGCGCTAATGCAAGCCTGCATTAGCGGACAAAATTATATCTGCCTCTTACAGCTCGCGAGTCCTCTCGACCCTGAATCGTTTTAAGATTCTGGTGTTGCTAAACATTGCGGAGCGCTTAGAATCTCTTACATGTATGTCTAGGTGGCCCGCTGGCGACGACTTCAGAGATAGTGAGTGTTCTTTAGGCGGTCATTGACATATCGCAAACGAACGCAGCCGCAAAACTGGTGTCATATTTGTTCCCTAAACTGGCCCCCGTTAAAATTCCCTTGACAAAATTCACCACTACGGTTTTGTGAATGACCTTTACTACATCACGGTTTGTTTATAGTTGGTGACAGGTCAAGAATTCAGTAGATGCTTCCCATTTAGCACGTCCTGACTCGGGGACTTCCGCCAGGTTTTGGCTGCACGTGTGACGAAGTGTTATTCTAATTTGTGCCTTGCACTCGAACGATGAAGGTAACGCAAAAAATCCCGTCCACGGGCCTTGTTTTGGCTAAGCACCAAGTTCTGTGAAAAGCGAGCTGAACAAGTCGCCCCTTATATTTCAATTTTCTCAATATTGCCGTAGTGATAGCTATGCTTTAAGTGCAGAGGCAACGTCTGTCCGAGCTGATAATTGCTTCATTCATTTGAGCAGTCAGAAAGTTTACACCCTTTCATTTCTTAAAAAAAACGACCGTTTTTTATCGTAAGAAGCACTAAACGCACGCGCTTATAAAACACGGCATATCATGCGAATATCCGTTAAACCGCTGGCATGAACTTTAGAAGCAAGAGTTACAAAATGCATTTCCTCTGAGAGATTTGTTTTCAGGTTTATCCCGAAACATAGGTGAAATTAAAAAAAGAAACACGGAGAAGACACTTAAGAATGCTTACGTGTAGGAATGCGAAAGCATTCCAACACGCAGCGGGCCACGTCTTCCTTTTGCGCACGGCGCACCGGCGATGACATCAGGCTACCCCACTGCGCTGACGCGGTGGTCCCGCCGGCTTCACGGCTTCCTTAACGAAGCATCTGCGTTGCTGTACTTTTCTTTGTTTTTTTATTTATGAGGCGCGTACGCTTTGACCTTGAGCGCTTCCGCCGGCTTCATGGCTTCCGTGACGAAGCATCCACGTTGCGGTGCCTTTCTTTGTGTTCTATTCCCGAGGCGCGTCCGTTTTGACTTTGAGCAGCGCGTGCTTGATGCCATATTTTTATGGCCATCATTCGGGCACACCGCCGATGCCGAATGTTCGCGTAACGGGACCTATGAGGCTTTTGCCTTAATATAAAAAATGACCCTATACATAAATAAATATATTGAATATCCTTTTAAATAAAATCCCATCTTTACCTTCTCAGTTTAATATTGTTACTCATTAGCACTTGTCTATACATTAAAAAAGAGAAAAGCTTGATTTTAGGAAACAATGCGGCATTGCAAATGGCGGTATAACAGACTCCACCGGAATTGAAACTGGAGAGAAAGCTCTATGTATATTGGTTTCCTATTTTCAGAAAGTCATGTAAAACAAGTCAAAGCAATTCAACATGAACACTTTTTTAAACTTTTATTTGATTTAATTTCCTACCGAAACGCAAAACCCTATTAATGTACCAAGCTAAAATACAATGCAAAACGTAGTAGTCTAGTCCCAATATTGCTATTACGATATCGTTTGCACTTGAGACATTTATGAAACTTCGGTGTTGGCGCTAGCGCGTTAGAAGTAAGTGCGGTACCGGTAACCCGTCACTTTTTGGGAACGGGTCGCCAAAAACTTTATTTTTAATTTTTAACGAGTCTAACTAATGACATATTGGGTTTACTTCTTTCGAGGAACGTAATTTCGAGGAATTTCGGGGAACAGAACATAATTTCTTTATATTTCGTTACTGTTTTCTTTTCGAAGGTATGCCAATGAGCGCAAGAATTCGCAACTTGGCATCTAGAACCGCAAAAAATTAATTGAATGCATGCTCTGTAAGTTCTGAGGTGAGGATGTCTCTAGTAGCCACGTTACTTGATACATGTTCTTAAAACTTACAAAACATGCGCTTCATTTTTTTTTATTTACGTTCAAGGCCCCAAGTCGCGCATTCTTGCACTCGTTTCACTTCCCTTCGAAATCAAAATCGTAAAAAGAATTGGGTAATTATTAGGGGTGTGCGAATTTTCGAAATTTCGAATACGAATCGAATATTTTCCTTATTCGAAACGTATTCGATTCTAAAACTGCATATTCGAAAGTTACCGAATATTCGGCCAAAGTCGAATATTCTGTAAAAACGACGAATATTCGCAAAAACTGCGAATATTCGAGCAAGTAACGAATAATGTGCTTGCCACGCATTCCCCTATGATTATGTTTATTCACTGAGAAAGGCGTATGATGAATGCGTTATCGGTCTGCTTCGTTTCTATCTGTCCGATGTCAGCAAGACAGGATCAGTTTCGGTTTCTTTTTCACTAAGCCCTTTGTTGTGTGGCGCTTTTATAGCAATATGTGATGTAATTGCGCGTTCTGTGAATTGATACAATAAAGTAAAGCTCAAGAAATATAAGTATAAAATAAATCTCGAGAGTGTTATCTAATATAAATGATTGAAAATTAAAAAAAAAGCTATGTGCGAGCAGAACATTGCATCGCCATCGACAACAACTCCTGCCACTCCCGTGCAGTCAAAACTAGGAATGTCACGAACCTGCCCAGGCTCGAGTTCGACCAAGTTCGATTTTTTTTAGCTTTCAACTTGATGTTCGACAAAGGTTCGACTAAAGTTCATCTTTTGTGTGCATGCGCAAAAATTAAAAAAAAAAAACAAAGAACTAGTTGACTTTACCTCGCGGAGGAAAAGTGCCATATTTGTGGGGTTTATTGGCATCACAGGTTCACAATAATAACTAATGAAAGCATTAAAAGCGCGTATTTCCGCTTTTATATGGTGTAAACATTGGTAACCATTTTATAAAATATAAAATAAACTACTTTCTAAATTATTTGTTTCCCAAATTTCGAAATATTCGTGTAGCAGCCGGGGAACACTGTTCATAAGTCGAACCTCTTCGAACTTTAGTGAAATTTCGCAGGTTTCCCGAGTGAAAGGGTCTTTCTACTGGCGGAATTGTTGTCACACCGCGTAGGGAGCGCTTACTTTCTGAACACGTTGAGCAGTTAATTTTCCTACACGATAATTTGTAATGAGTGCATTACTAGAAGTATCTTTAGCCTCCTGCAGCCCAGTAATATGCAGTTGCATTGATTTATTTTAAAAACGCAATAAAACCTGCTGTTATTTCTTGCTTTGCAATATTTTATTACTAGACACATATTCGATATTCGATTCGATATTCGAAGCCCGTTTTTTGCCTTATTCGTATTCGATTCGTATTCGAAAATTTCAATATTCGCACACCCCTAGTAATTATGTTATACTTCAGCATGGGCATAATGTTCCTTGAAATGAGGTGTTTACGCAATGCTGTTAAGCCAAAAGTGTAAAAAGGTTTCATTCATAAAAAAGATGTAACGCAAATGTAACCTGATTAACTTTTTATCGGTACAGGTAACCTGTTCTTTTAAGATAAGTTTATTATATCATTCCGAGGACTCCGGCAATGATACCTGATACCCAGCCGCCGCCCTTGCGCATGCATCGTATTGTTACCGTGTATAAAGGGTATCGGAGGTATCAGAACAATCTACTAAAACTTTCTATTAAGCGAGGTAACATAGGTCGGTAACTCGTTCAATTTATTTCCAGGTTGCGGGTAACCTATTTCGTTACTTTTTTTCCGGAAACGCCACAACACTGTGAAGCTCATAACGTGCCTTTCCCCGATCAGCTCAGTTTTTTTCTCCCAGATATCTTTCCTTTACTAAAAGCAAGCTTACAACTATCTCTCGGCAACTAGGAAAATGTTTAGGCAAGTTAAATGAATTTATCGTTGTACTACTTAATAGGATCAATAAACGTATAATGTATAAAAAATCCACAGGAGTCAATGTTCAGCATTGAGCAGGCTACTTACCATGTATATAACCTGACGCAGCGAGGAGTACGACCGAAAGTGGCAAGATCACTACCTTGATCATGTCTACTTTTCAGCTGTATCGAGTAACTCGAGGTATGTACCACCTAAAAAAGAAAACGTGTTATAGCCTTCTTCATAATTAAAAATTAAAGGGGTAGTCTTTGACTGCTCATCACGAGCTAGCGTTGTGAAGGAAGCTTGGAACACGGTTTGGTTGCTTTCCTTATAAATAAATTAAAGAGTCTGCATAATATCTGATGCACGAAGCATTGGCTCCTCATCAATCCTCAAAACGGCCAACGCATTTTTTTTAAGCATTGCGAATTTTAAATAATTCGCAATCTTCAAACGTGAAGGGTGCACTGTCTGGAAGTTTGCAGCGCTGCCAGGAGGATGGGCTTTCCGAAGACGAATACAATGTGACCAAGCCATTTTTCTGAGCACCAAGCAGCCAAATGGCGCCATTTAGATGAGCATGTTTGATGCAGGTGCCGGAGAACAAGTATCTGATCTGATACAGCATGCATTCGGGTTGCCTTCGTACACGGCTTTCTTGGGAGCCGATTTTTAGAAAAGTGATTAATATCAGATACACCGTACATTTTAGGATGAAAATTGCGACAGTGATTTTTTAATTGACAATACACTCTATGGTATGGTACGATTTTCTGCGGCCATATAAAGACTTTGGCTTCTTCTTGTAACTGATGCGAACTCCCTGAATACGTTAGGTTTATTTTTTTTATTTCTCTATTGTTTAAAGATAGTTCCTAATGAACCCAATATTTCAAATTTGTCAATATATTCAAAAAATGCTTCTATAAGATATTATTCAAATACAATATTGATGTTCAAAGTATACGGGGTGTTGAATTTAATTAATTACAACGTAGCTTTAAACGAAGGTGAGAGTAAGACGAGTGACCTCTGCAATATGCATTTATCAGGCTCGGCAGACTTTGGACGTGTAAATAATCGTCGTGGCAAGCTAAATAATTAGCTTACATTCATTAAACATTTTAAAGTAGTAGTTTTAGTCGTCACTTGTGTCGTCGGCGAGCCTACCGATGACCCGCTGCCGGTATAGCGACGACAGAACTGAAACGACTGCCTCGCTCTTCCAAGCGCCATTCTGGGCAGGGATGCGAAAATTGATAAACTATTATCTAAAAGAGCTTTCGAGATATTAATAAGTTTTCACGTCTTCAGACCAATATAAGTATTGAGCGCAAGAAGAGGGCCCGAGTTCTGCCCATAGTGACGGTTTGGAGAGTGACGTCGTCGTTTCAATTATGTTGTCGTTATCTCGGCAGCGTGTCATTCTTAGCTGTGCAGACGAAGCAAGGGACGACGCAACTAAAACGACTTCTTCAACGCTAAGTCAATTTGCAAAAATACAATTGCTCCATTAAATTTTCGCAAATTAATGGGTCTGTCCCTTGTAAGTAATTTCCATCAATACAGTAATTGCGAAATAACACCAAAACTAATATTTAAAAAAATGTTAATTACGGATTTTAGTAGTTTGCTTGCTTGCCATGACGATTATACCCTCTTTTCCACCGAGCTTGTTACATACATGGCGAAAGCGGCACTTAAGAAACTCTCACCTCATAAATACAAATTTTTGTCCGAATTAAAATTACTTAACCTGTGTACTCTAGAATGGTAATTAATTATAAATGTGGTGTGCTAGTGTTGCGTGTAAAATATAATGGAGGATGCGAAAATATTTATAAATTGAGAATAAACCAACTACCCAGCTAATGTGTATTTGTAGTTTTCTATTCGATTATCGTCAGATCATAGCAAAGCCGTGATCTGTAATTCATATTGGCCGAATAAGGACTCTGTTATTGTAATATTTAAAAAAAAAACGTAATTTAAAACCCCACTTGGTTCTTGCGGCTCGCGGCTAATAATTTTCTTTTTTGCGCTTCAAGACACCGCAGCATATGCAGAAGCTTTTAGTTAATTTCGTTCTTGTAAACACGGCAGCATAAAAAAATACCTATCTTGTCGCGTAGAAAATTGCATGAGTTTTCAGATCTTGGTACACTTTTCTTAATGCATGGGCATATTTCAGACAAATTTAATAACAAATGGGGCAAATAGCCCTGAAAAGCGTCACGCGGTCTAGTAAACCATGCGATGGCTGTTCTTCGTCTACATTTCTTGCGTTTTAAATCTACTTAATACAAGACTTATTGAGCTTGGTCAAAATCAAAGTACTAAGTGCAAAACTGAATAGAACAAGTTGAAAATAGAGAGGTAGCTTACCAAATATTTCTTCACTTTAAGAAAGTTAAAGTATCACTCTATATCCTAAGGCGTGTGCAACTCTTTTTATAGCACAATTTCCAGTCACGTCACAACAAATAATAACTGAAAATAAAAAAAAATTAAGATAAATAAAAATAAAAACGTGGGGAGGAAATCGACAAACGGTGGGCTTGCAAAAGTGACGCTCATAAAACTTTTCTAAAGACTCAACAAAGCAAGCACAGGTGTTGAACGTGGATGTTTTCTCGTGTTTACTCTTGATTCGAAAGGGCTTTTAAAATGTTATATTACCTTGGAGAGCAAAGATTGCAAGATAGGGGTTTCTACACTTTATTCTGGTTATTAGACTGTTCAATTAAATATCTGGCGATCGCATGCAAAACCCCGGGTTGAGAAACCACTCCGAGGTTTTTTCGTTGTTCAGAGCAGTCGCCACGTTTTCTTTTTGGTGACCATACTCGCTCCTCTTACTAAAAGAAGTGGTAAAACATGTCTCACAATGGTTCAAGCATATGTGATTTATATTTCTTTTATTTCAAACAAAAACGACTTACCGGCTAGGGCAAAAAACAAGGTTCTCGCCTGTCAGAATCCTAATACCTGGTTCAACACTCAGCAGACAAAAAAGACAAGACAAACACCACTCCAAAAAGTACTTTCGCATATCAACTCGACAATGCGCGCAGATGAGCGCAGACCAACAAGTGGTGGTACCAGGCTCCAGATTGATACATTGGTTTTATAATATTCAAACTGCCCTGCGTTTCTTCCCCATGTCTTATAAAAACGATAGATAGTGTTGAGTAGGCTCACAGCACATGCTTGGTCTCACTGAACTATGCACTCACACGCTTATTGAACTTGAGGTAAGTTTTATTTTATTTTTTTAAATAGATCCAAGAATGAGTCTCGTAATGGGTGATAACAAAATTTCGAATAAATGAATATAGAATATCTGTTCATGAGGCTTCTTTATTTTCTTGAAGCAAACACATCATTTCCTTCTTCCATTGCTAACAAGATAATCTTCAAGTATTTCAAACACGCGTATGTAGCAATGTGCCCTGGAAGTTCGAGACCCCTGCGCTCGCGTCCTGTTTTTTCAACATAAGCCCCGACATGCGCCGAATTTTATCCGGCAAGAAATATTCAAATAAAAAAACGCGGAATCTCCGGGAAAAAAAAAATCAAATTGTGACATTATAGTGAAACTTTAATAATTCTAAACAAATACTGTTCTTCTAATTGGCCACGGCCATTAGTAAAAAAAAATCCTTACCAGGCGTACCAGTGTACAATTGTACGCCTGTGTATTTGTGTACGTATACAAGGCGGCAGCTTGCAGAATCACACCTGCATGGAGCGGAAGCCTGCAAATAAAGGCTTACGCAAGCATGAAGCTTGCATGACAAGACAATGTAGAAAACGCTGGAAGTTTTTTCTACATTGAATAGCTACTTTCTGAACCCAATAGTTTGCTGATTTTAACGTATTTCGCATGTGCTTTAACTATCAGTTACGGCCATCGTGACGAAATGAGCGAAGCTAGCGGAATGGCCATGGGCCCAGATGGTTTGCAATAACGTTTATTATGCATTTTCTCCAATATGTAGTGATTGAAGGATTGTCTGTAGGATTGATTGTAATTGACTAGCCCAGGCTAGAATTGGCACGATGTCATGTGCAGTCTTAAGAGGCCAATAATCACCCGCGGCACTAGTGTTGCTGGCGTTTCCGAATTAGTTTCTTCGTACAATGCGTGTTTTGTGTTTTAAACTTAATGTTATAAAATAAAAGACCCCCAAAACTTGATAGCAAGATGTATTAGAGCACTAGATCGATAACGAGATGTCACGAGATAGCGAGGTGTATTTTCCAGGAAATAATTCAAACTTGGTACAGACCTATAGTATCGAAAACACCTAATAAAAACCCGTGTAAATAAAGTAACGAAACAAAACAAATAATCATAAATATTTCTATTAAAAACAACAGTACGCCCATATAAGGATTATCAGTAAAGAAAATATAAATCAAACCAAGATCATGGAATAACTACAGAAGAATTTAGAGAGTGCGGCATAAGGTGACCTTGAAGGTAGCACTGACCAAAGATATCATTGTTACATATGATTTTATTCTTGAAGGTAGCACTGACCAAAAATATCATTGTTACATATGATTTTAATAGTGCATGGGAAGCCTAAAACAACAAATTTAGTCAGTTAAATTGGAGTATCAAAAGGAAAGTAAACTAATTAAAACACAGATGACTCAATTCAAATCATTTATTTAATTATTTTTTTTTTTTTTACCAAGGACATTTTCTAATTGTGCAGCGGTGGGATAGACAGTGCAGGGGGTTTTGCGATTTCGGTTGGAGAGCGCTTGATTGTTATTTCCGAGTTCCGGAGCAGGACCTTCAAATGTTTTTCTGGATTCCGTGAAAGCACAGTAGCCCACCAGAAAAGGTAATATGGACTTGATGAAAATTATGAATACTCGGTTGCTAGGCCAAGTGGAAGAGCTGCGCGTAACATGACATTCCTGTACTGTTCTAATTACAAGTAATCCAATTATTTCTGCTCGGCTATTTTTTCAACAAGTTTTTCATCATTTCAGAACATTTATTAGTAGGTAATGACAAGAATAATCTGCTTACTTTTGGAAGTACTAGACTTTTTTTGTAACCAATACTTTTTTCCCCTTCCGTTTTTAATGGCGTCCCTTGTTCGCACTAGTTTCCTAACAAGAAATCATGAAACCTTATTTTTGACACAAGAATAGTTTACCGAAAAATGGTGGATTAAGAAGGTAACTACTTCCTAAACAGAATGTGCCATAAAAGTATCCACAGCTAAGTCAGCACATTAAGAGTAACAGTGTGGTACGTGTATCCGGGTGGCGAACAGAATTTTCAAGGATTTGCGTCATGAGCAAGTAAATACGTCGGACGTGGCACTGGGGCAAGTCTGCTTGCTCTTCGTCCCGTCGTGCTGTAACCAACGGGGTTTCCCCTGGCGGAACAGGCCTATGGCCCGTTGTGCTGGGCTCCCCGTTACTCCTATTGATATGTTCCATGGCCGAGCATTCCCTTAATTCCGTGCGCAAAAGCCTTGAAGAGGCTCAGGAGCATTCGTGAAGGGAAGACGATGCTTATACGCAGGAATATTAACATCGTGAGATTTCGGTAAGTGCCTCTGAGAAGGGAAGTGTCTGTAGGGGTCCGAGCCCCGTGTAGCCCCTAAAAGTGGCGAGGTGATCTCTGTCAAATGTCCCGCTAGGGGAAAAGGCAGTCTTGTTGAGGAACGTCTTTGCAGAAATGCCGGATGCAGATTTGTCACGTGGTTCCACACCCTCCAAGCAGTCTGGGGCAGTAACTAGTTACTAGTAACGCGTTACCGGTACCTAGTTACTTTTTCCGATAACTTTTACCTGTAACGCGTTACTCTTTAATACTGATAACTTGTAACTGTAACGCTGCTACTCTTTTACTGGGTAACTGTAACTGTTCAGGCCGTTACCGTTACTTTTTTTTACTAAATAAATTGGACTCCGCTGCCGTGGACATGGTGAAATCGCCATCTTGAAGTATTTTTCTCAATACTCCTCGCTGACAAAAAAAAGAAGTGTGGCCACGCATTACATTAGCAGAAATTTGCATGGTTTAGCCCACGACCGAGAGTGGACGACGGACGAGTCAGAGAGAGAGAGAAACCGGGAGATAAAGGAAGCCGGCGCCCGCGGTGGTAGGGGCGGCAAGGAATCTGTCTGTTTCACCGACTTTGGCTCACTGTTCTCTTATGGGGACCACCTGCGGGTGTTGGTGGTCCTGCGACATATGTCTCCGAGTATTCCGTCTGGGATGTGACCCCCCCCCCCCCTCTCCCTTCCCCTTTCTGTGATATCTGTCCTGTCGTTTGTGCACCGAGCCGCTCGCCGTTTCCTCTTACCTCAAGGAAGCCGTCCCCATATTCTGCAGAAAATCGGCGCTTGTTTAACTTATTCATTCTCTTCGGAGCGGCTCAAGTAAACACGAAGGGAGGTTCATGTGTTATTGCCTTTTTCATTGATAGCCTCAAGGAACACCCCAATGGAGGGAGACTTTGTTGTGGAACCAATGCAGTGCTACAGCTGAAGCGATTTCAGGGAAAACACGTACCATAAGTGAGAGAAACAGCTCTTTTTGATGCGTTTTCCATAGTTGGCGTTTCGAACACAGACGCCGCGGTGGTCATCGCACACTCGTGGCGCACCAGAAGGCCTCACTTTGTCTCCTTTATGTTCTTGCGAAGCTGTTTGACCTGCTATGTTTAGGCCTGCTTCCAAGTATATCCCATAAGGCAATTATGCGACCATCTGTGTCCTCATTCGTTTCGGAGTGAAAAATAAACGAAAACGTTCACTGACGAGGGCCGATGACAATTTTGAAAAGCAGTTGACTGTAAGTTATAACAATGTTTGCAAATAAATTATGCACATCGAAATGCTGAAACGGCGAATGACGCAAGAAAGAAGCACCCCTCGGGTTTAAATTCTTCTAATTTCTCAGTTTACCTTTCCTCTCACTTTAGTGTAACAAGTAAACCAATGCTGTTTTGGTTTGTGATTTATTGTGTCCAATCCTTGTCATACTTGGGTAGTAATTCAATTACAGTAATTAAATTACTGTAATTTAATTACTTCTCTTGGTAATTTGTAATTGTAATAATTACTTTCGGCTAAAAGGAATTGTAATTGTAATTTAATTACTTTCTAGCGCCAGTAATTGCAAAATTTCAGGCACAATTACAATTACTTTGGAAAAACTTTGAGGCGCCAACGGAACCTCCCTGAAAGCCTCAGCACTCGCACATTCGGCCTAGCTTTAGGTGAACAACTCGCATAGAGAGACGCACTCACACACACGCACAACATAAATAGTGTCGCATTGTTTCTTTGTTTTGTTGCTTACACTGCGGGCTGACAAACAATCCTCTTTGGAGCCTGCCTCAACGGCGCCGTGTAGCGCCGTCTGCTGTGCGAACAGAAAACAATAGCGCAAACACGCCAAAATGCCGAAAGAAAAAAATTGAGCTTCAGCTTTGAGCCGAGGTTGGGAATTTATATTGTCTATGAAGTTACTTTTCCTTATTTTTTGCCAGTTTTTACGTCCCTCTTCTAGTACTGTCGCATATATGAATCTTTGTATTATTTTTAAGTTTATTTCTTGTTTGTTTTACGATATTATTTGCATAAGCGTTTTGGAGACTGGCCTCGCACCTGTAAATATTGTCACCAATGATTCGGGAATCCCGATTCGGTTCTTATGTACTTCTGAGCCTTTATAATTTCAACTCAATGTAAATAATTTTAAGTACCAAAATGTTTGTATGGGAATGCGGTCGTATTAGCGCGTGTGGACTTTAATTTTATATTAACACTTGTAAAATATTCATGTATAACTAATATTCACATTTTTATTTGCCTGGCTAACAAAACTCTGTCAACCCAATATTTTTTAGCGATCTGTCGTCTTCCAGGTTTTGAACTAATTTATTATTATTTATTAAAAATACAAGAACGTAGTACTTCATTGCCCCAAACTGTCAAGCTCTATCATGAATTTAACAAAATGCATAAAAGACAAATATACAACACGCGGCATTTATGCAGCGATGCGTAAGCCTCCTCAAACATTGGGGCAAGGAATGAACAAATACGTTGCATTCTATGAAACTTGTTTAGTTATATGGCCCAAGTCGGGTCGCTTTCAGAAATAAGTAATTGTGAAGTAATTGCATTACTTTTTAAAAGTAATTTGTAATTGTAATAATTACTTTTCACGTAGTAGTAATTGTAATTGTAGTTAAACTACTTTTGAAGCAAAGTAATTGTAATTGTAATTAAATTACTTTTGAAAGTAATTTACCCATGTATGATCCTTGTACCGTAACAAGAAAGTAACGGCGTTACTGCTTCTGCAGTAACTGTAACTGTAACACGTTACGTTTTGAAACCAGTAACTGTAACTGTAACATAGATAGTTTCCCCCCTTGGTAACTGTAACTGTAACACTGTTACTTTTTACTGCTAACGTGACCATGACTACCTCGAAGGCATCTACCTCGTCCCGTTTCTCGAAGGACGTGGGAACAGAGCCACTTGCCCGCTAACACCCCGTGACCTAAATGTTTCCGCTTGTGTGCATCGTCTAATCATCCGTCAGCACCCGTCACAAAAGCAGAGGAATCGGGTCCCCTGGTCTCAAGAGAAGATATTGGGGGGGGGGGGGGGGGGGGGGGAGGGGTCAGTCAGTTTGCGCTGTTTCGGGTGGCACGCTCGGCGTCGAACGGAAGCCGCACCCCACCCGCGCCGCGGCGGTCGCCGCGTTCGGCGGCGCCTAGATGCCGTGTCAGAGACTCTGGTCGCTCCAAAGGTGGCTGTCGGCACTGCCAGGACTCGCTGGGTAGCCGATCACGTCACTACATGACTGAAGCGGACGCACGAGCTAAGAGGTACTGCCAGAAAAACAGCGATTGCCATCGTTTGATGAGGGTGACAAGGTTCTGCCGTTTCGCTCTGCGAAATCAAACAAATGTGAACAGCAGTGGGTAAGACCCGCTGTGAGGGTACTACTAAAACCAAGCAGCCTAAAGGTACATTTCGCCTTGCTGAACGTCATAATTTTTTGGAAGAATAATAAGTTAAAGCAAATTTAGAAAGCGGTTACGTGAATTGCAGAAATAGTGGTTGAATGTTTAAATATATATATTTTATCAAATCAAAATACTCAGGACGACACGCGTGTTT
Organism: Ixodes persulcatus; assembly: GCA_013358835.2. Taxonomy (NCBI): domain Eukaryota; kingdom Metazoa; phylum Arthropoda; class Arachnida; order Ixodida; family Ixodidae; genus Ixodes; species Ixodes persulcatus. The sequence goes on from JABSTQ010004971.1 coordinate 22,343, forward strand.
GATCTCAAATGAAACACCCCTATTTCTTATAACTATGCTGCTCGTCACCAGCCTCTAGAGGCTGGCGACTACATGTTTGAAGCATGATTGTGTTTAAAGCACCACCTAGGAACGAGCTCCGAAACCAGCGTGAAGACGGCGAACAAGTCAGTATAAGACAGGAAGTACATGTCCTCCGTTTTTTTTTTTTTTTTTTAAATATTTTACTACGTTCGAGATGATCTCCCATAAAAAAATACAGAATTTACATTTGCAAGCGACGATCGTGTGCCCAATTTTAACATGAACGTTTCCATTTAGGATTCTAAATTTCTAAGGCGTGCAAAATGCGGTGGTTCTTTGGACCGTTCCGTGCACGTATTGTAAAAATAAAACATGACAATTCTTTCCGTAATGCCTTCGGACCCAGTGAAGGAATTAATGAAATAAAATAAAATTATAGAACGTTAAGACTTTGGAAGAGATCAATTTTGTTTGCAGATCTTTTTAGATTTACCATACAAATGAATTACTAAAGATAAACTACTTTACTTAATACTATTCAAAATGAGATGCAGATGTATTTTTAGCGGATTATTGGAAGATTACGTCACAGGTCAATATCAGGTAGTTACAATCGGAAATTTTAGAGGGAACGTAATGCGACTTAGATTGGAGTAGCCTATGAATATATTTTTAGGAAAAGACATGGCATAATGGTTCGACCCGATTTAGTAAAAACAAAAGTATCTGCGAATTATTTTTACCTTTTTTTCAGCGATAGCTGCGCAGTGGGACATTTTGTGGTTTTGCGCTGTCGGCCGCACTCCATATCGACGCTGACCATTTTCGGCACTCCTCCCAAACATTCCAAGGGCAGCTGATTACAAGATAACAAGCAAGAAATAGGACATGCATGCCCAGGCAGCACACCAATGTTGGTCCGACGTCGGCCTAACATTGGCTAACAGCGGCCTCAATATTGGACAATATTGGAAGCGCTACCCTATCAACGTTGGCCCAATCATTGGTGCCAATGTTGGGCCGCTGTTCAACCATCATTCCAGCCAATGTTGGCCCCATCGTTGGTGCCAATGTTGGGCCATTGCTAAACCATGGTTCCAGCCAATGGTGGTCCCACATTGGCAAAGACCGGCGTAATATTGGACAATACTGGAAGTACGACCCGATCCAATGTTGGCCGTCATTGGTGCTGATTTTTGGCCATCGTTGCACTCGCCCAGCTGTTTGAAAGTGCACTCGCCAAGTTGTTTGCTAAAAGGAAGGGACACAGACACAAGGGATATATTTGAAATCTCCTAAAAGCTTATTACACACAACCTATTCTGTAGACAAGTACAAACTAAGCAATTTGTAATATGTGACGAGGTACTACTCAGCTGTTATACAACTGAGAAGATTACAAAGCAAACAACAACCGGGGTAATTGTTGGGTAGTGTCCAGTCTCCCGAGAGCTGGCAGAATTTTTTCCCCGAAATTCAACCGGTAGTCGCCCCTCATTGGCGGTGCAATCAGTTCATCGAGCGACATTTCCTCGACAGATCGTTTCATCAACACGCGATGTTTCATAAAAAAAAGTCAGAATAGCATTTGTTTTTTCTTTTGCAAATAATTGTTGCAGACTTACCATGAAGCGGCGTGAAAGGGTGGGCTGGTTCAGTGAGCACGCGCCTCAGGAATACAAACGCTTTGAAATGCCAGTACAGCGTGAAATTCGTGCAACGAATGTCAAGGAAACGTTGCGTCTCAGGAATACGCGCCCGACAAAATGTTCCTACAGCGTGCAATTCGCATAACAAATGTCGATGAAACGTGAATGTCGACGCAACGTGTATTCACGAAAAGGTGGCCACGAAACGTGTTTTCGCGAAACGCAGGGTGAATAAGGAAGTCTGTATTCTACCTGCAGTTGCGACATTATTTCAGACAGATAATGGCGACTGTCGGTAAGATTGCGGGAAAATTATTCTCCCGGCTCCTAATTCTAGAGGTTATCCGGAAGAGTACCCGTAGAAGAACGGACAATGATCACCAAGTAGGTTGCAGCGCACTTACGTTCAAAATACCGGACTTGAAAGATGTAATCCGAGATAGATGTCGACACGGGCACTGCAGACCAACCACACAAACACAAAAACTTGAAGGAAGTGATCCGTGAACATTCAACACGATGTAGCACGCGCTGCCGTTTGCCGAACCGAACACTGAACAATTCACAAGAATGTCTTGCGCTTCTTTGAAGAAATTGATACGGGTAGGACTTTTCGAACGAGAAACCATTTACCACAGAAGCGAAATCCACAGCAGGCCCGCA
>JABSTQ010004972.1:0-29208 GCA_013358835.2 Ixodes persulcatus
AGACGTGCGCTTCTATGAATTGTAAAAAAGTTTTCTTGAATTTTCGTCTGCGTTTTGTAATCACTTATAAACGCCATTCTCTGGTATTGAATAGTTATTTATGTTTTGAAAAGAGCGGGAAACCACGAGAACATACATCTAATCAACAGCAGGCCTAGTAGGCCTTCAATATCGAAGAGGCACAGACGTTGTATTTTTCGATTTATAAAACTTTCACAGTAAACTACCATGACTAGCTATTAGCTGTCATATTACTAAGACATAAAAAATCACCACATCATTGATCTAGTATATACCATTCTTTCCGAAACCAAACGCTAGGGTTTGTTCACGCACATCGCACAGATCACCAGGGAATGCCTTTCACTTCCGTAATACACAAGTTATGACCAAAAACGATCCGAAACACCGGAGAGATTGTCACGGAGAAGGGTCTGGAATAAAAATAAATACCTCAATAGAATCAATTACCCCACACTCGATCTAACGAAAATTGCGGTAAAAAATAAAGATTTAGGTTCGAGCGGTGGCAAGGCGATAGGTCCACGCCTGGTGGAGAGTCAGACAAAGAAGAAGTTACGCAGTAAGGACAAAAAAAAAATAATGAAGACAGAAAAACTCAGCACCCCGCACCCCGGCAAAGAAATAAAAACCAACTCCTCCGGGCATTCCCTAAACGGGACACAACCAAATGCGTGCAAACACCGCTCTTACAGCACCGTCAGGCCGCTACGCCCTGAAGAAGAAAAACAAAACCAAACAAGTAAACATGCGAACAAACAGTTAGTAACGAAACATACAAAAAAAAGTTCAGCAGAACGCACCCGAGAAACAAAGTTCAGCGGAGTAACGAAACACTCACGAAATAAAATAAAAAAAAAGTCTTAACTGACCGACACCGAGTTCGACCCACGACACTGAAGCCTGGCAGGATGATGGCGTCCAGATGATGCTCAATCTATTCTTCACTCTGTTCCGCACATCCGTCGAGGCTGTGCGGAACAAAATCACGAATAGTTTCAAGCAGCGGTGCGCCAGAAGGTAACCGAGACGTAACATGCCTCGAGCTTCATATCGTGAGAGGAGCTTTCGAGGTAGTTACTGCATGCAGTTACTCAAACTTTCTCTTTCCCCTTCCTTTTTTTCAAAAGAACACGTCAGCCGGCGCTAACGTTTCATCTCGGGAGAAGACCACTCTTCACAAACGGTTATAGTTGACAAGGAGGCTGACTTCGACCCAACTAGTCTCCGGGCAGATAGACACAAGTATATTTACCAACACGCTAGTTTTTGATGCTAGTCTCCGGGCTTTGCTGTTTACAAAAGAGATAACCCTCGGTGCTATCGGATTTCCGCGGAGGGAGATAGAGTACAAAAAATTTAAAGAATAAAACACGGAGGACAAGCACAGGACAACCACTTTGCAGAGCACGGCCATTTCTAGGATAGGGCGTTCGAAGCTTGGGCAAATACGCGGTATCGTTTCACGCGTGCACGGATGGCTGGTTTCAAAATTTTCCCACATCCCTAACGAAACCGGCCCATCTTCGTGTGCGTGCCCGCGCCGCCGGTTTTAGCTCGCACGCGGCGTTGTTTTGGCAGGCAGAACTGTTGTTGACCGTCGATATTGTAAGGCCGCGGTGTTCTCATCCTCCCAGGCAACAGTTCCTTGCTTTCCCTTCTGCAATACTCTGACTGACTGACTCCTCCTGGGAGGCCGTCACTGTTTGCCGCGTCAACGACACATTCGAACCATTTCACTCCTCGTGACACAGGGTGCGCTGCTCGCTTTACTGTCACGGGCCGTCCTATCTAACACAACGAGCGCGAAAGGTCGTGGTCATCTGCTGGTTTCGAAAGGGCGGGACGTTAATATAGGCCAATGAAGGCCCCGAATCAATACGACGTCTGCCGATTTCTATACATTAAAAATTTACGACGCCTGCTGGTCTGTTAAGAAGTGTCGCTTTCTCTTTTGAATTGCTCCAATGTAGCTTGCCGCCTATAATAAAATTTAAATGATCAATAATATAACAGGGTGGAACTACTGTATTTCATTTTTACGTGGGAGCTTTAAAAAAAATGCAAAAATATTTCAAAGTTTGTGAAGACGCGCAATTCGCAAGCCCCTTTTAAGCCGTAAAAACACATTTTTGTACGATATTGATGCTAAAACATAGAACATACAAACAAAATATACACTTTCTCGACTTGCTTTTCGAGTAGACAACTATCATATCTACATTTTAACAAAAAATAAAAAAAAAATAAAAAATGGGTTTTTTGAGAACATTGATCTTAAAATTGGTACTTTTTGGTTTTCGCATAACATTAACGTAAACGTCCCGCTAAGGATATATAATACAGCTAAATCATTTTATAATATCTATAAAGAGCGTGTTTGGGGCTCTCCATAGACATTAAAAATATTGATGTAACCCAAGTAGATCGCCAGTATTTAATTGTCAAAGTTCGTCAACAATTGACCGAGGGGGTGTTTTTGACATTTTTGCAGAAAAAAAGCAAAACGCCTAAAATTATTTCATGGTAATATAGCGTTTTACCTGTGCCCACAGAGTGCTTGAAAAAAGTTAATATAATGTGAACTGAAAATCCACGACGGGAGATGGAGCGAAACATCCGACCCACGACGGATGTGAAAAACACTACTTTCCGCCGCGGCCTCTTTTAAAATTCGTAAGTCGAGAACAAGAAATCCGACGGACTTACGGTTTGTGGCTACTGAGTTTTTAGAGACGACGCCATAGCATATATTTTTTTCAGCGAAATTAAAAATTCGACCCTTTTTGCCTGCACGATTTGAGATGAAACCACCCATATATGTGTGTAACCAGGTCATGATCGCATCAATTACCGCTGGTGCGTTTCTGTCTTAACGACTAGTGGTACACGATCGAAGCATGCCACAGTATCCGTACTTGACCATATTAATGCCAAGGCACCGTGAAGCATTTTAGAAATAACACATGAACTTGTTTTCATCGCTGATGTGGCTGATATTGCCAATGAATACTGAACTTTACGGCGCGTCCGATACTTAATGGGGTGTTATACTTGGCTGGTTAGATGCTCATCGTGCTACCTTTTCAGATTAGTACTTTAATATGAGTACTTGGCTGACAAAATAAATTGATTCGTCGTTGTAGGCACCGCTAGGACCGAGCGATGTTACGGAAGCCTTTGGCACGACTGATAAAGGGCGTGGCGTGAACGGAAGGTTAATCCGGCGGTATATTATTCCATTGTAACGCATGGCGTAGCTGGACTCCAAGCCGGAGCATAATTGACGACGGCGGTGGGAAACATGCGCTTCTTGATGCAGACTTGCCGACTTTCGGAGGGCCCCCCACCCTCCGAAAGTGAGGCCGAAAGTTACATACGCGCGCGCAAAGGCGATCGTATCTCACCGACTCGAGGCAGCGATATGCGACACCGGCGGCGTCCCCTGCGCGGTGCAAACATAACCAACAGGGCGTGTGACGATGGTAAACAAACACCAGAGACATTCCTCCTGCGGTGGCACAGCCCCTCCCCACGGAAGAACAAATATGATCAACAGAGGAGGCGAGGCGTGTAGATGCAATGTTGGTGAAGAGGATGTTAATGTGGTGCTTGCACACTACAAAACGGACGAGCTGGACTGCTCAAGGTAAAGCAAGAAAATCGAGAATGATTTTTTTTTTTTATTTGCCGCACAAATATCGAAAAAATTTTACTTTTTCAATGTTGACAAAATTTCCGGGCGCAATGCACAAAACACTTTCAACGGTACAACGCTAATTAATTGGTTAAAAGTTCACAAAGCACAAAACACTCGACACAAAAAGTTTCAGCTTTATAACAAAAATTTAAAGCGACTTAAAAAATCGCCGAAATACCTCATTATGTAAGATTTGCTCTAGAAGCAGAGTTTGGAATTTTATTTCGCTTGAAATATATGCTCATATAAGTTATCTTTAACTAATCCTAGCAGTAAAGTATGCGTGCAATAAACGTAAAACGTTTTACGGTGCAGAAAGCTGCATTCTTTATTCCCCAGCCTTCAAAGTTGCGTCATGGCGCAGTTGGGAAAATCGTTTTTTCAACCTTCTCTCGAATGCGATTTTTCTCTAGAATACAAGAAAGTATCTTGCAAATGTAAGGCCTGTCCCGTTGTGTGAACAGGTTTCGCTACTCATATCAAAATTTAATTGAAAACAAAAAATAGCACCACCATGACCGTCCTTATCTGAACACACACAGACTCGTTTTCGCCGTTAGCAAAAACTTAAAAAGCAAAAAAGAACACCAGAAAAGAAAAAAAAAAAAAAAGAAGATAAGGACCTGGTTTAAAGTTTGGGTGAATCGCGCGATCGCTTTCGACACGGGCGAACAGCCAAGTGCTTCTTTTACTTTTTTTATTTTCTCCATCGGGTGAAGGAATGTTATAAAGCTATCTCTTTGGCCCCGTGCTGCTTCGAAAACTTACATATGTGCTGGTTTTGAACCGTCTTGTGCACGCTAAAAACTCTTGTAAAGGAAATAAAACAATACACTTTTTTTTTTTTTCATTGATAAACTACGTTTTGAGGAAGGGTTGGTGAATAAAATATACAGGGGTGCGAATAATAAAGCTGGATAATACCTAATAGAGTTTTTTTTTTTTTTTGTAGTTTGCTGTAAAACGAGCTTTTGGTGCTTGCAATATTTTAACCAATATTTATGCACAAATTGTTTAAGTTCATTCGCTTCTGTTGATGCAAAACAATTCTTCTGATGCTGCATCATTTGGGGGAGCTTAGAACTAGCTACCACATTGCTAATAGCTCTAACGATGATGAAAGCTCTGTATTATGTTATAGGATAAGATATGCCCCTTTTTAAACATGTGCATATTGAAATCAATACTCAGTCACATTTTGTTTGCCTTAATTTTATACAATTTTTCAACAAAGATTTTTATATTTGCACACCCAAAATACTTGCAGGATGGAAAAAAACTACAAACTGCACGATGCAAACGCTCAAAGTGAGAGTTTGAGTCGTGCTACCCATTATATTTGTGATCTCTTTTCTTAGAATTTAAAATACCGCCTTCAATTTGTTTTATTTTATTTTTTATAGTTGTCTTTATTACTTTTTCGGCTTTCTTTACGCGGAGGTTCTGCTGCAACGAATGCAGAGCGATTTGAGCAATGGGAAATAACTATAGGGCGGGGCGACGATTAAAAATGAAAACCCGAATAATCTACCCCCTTTAATCGATTAATCGGTCTCATTCATTTCCATGCATAATATGTTAAAAAAAAATCAAAATTACATTTTTTTTTTTTTTTTGCCTCTGTTGAATACTATATGATAAAAGGGGCAATATACAATTTCGATTATGAATAAACGTCCATACGTAGTTGAGAAAAGTTAAAAGACACTCACACTCAAAGATTATTACTTCAGCTGCATGAGGAAAAGAGGTTCGTTGATATTCTCCGGCAAGAGCGGCCTCCTTTGATCGTTCACAATAGGGTCTGCTGCGCTAAACGAACACTCGCACGGCGTTCAAGTGGCCGGGGCACGTGTAACCTTCTGCACTTGTCTGGAGTTGCATATTTCGCCCTTACAGCCTACTTTAGGCTAATGTTACCCAAAGTTTCCCTTCGTATAGGTGAAATCCATCCATGTTCCCGTGGTGAAAGCGTTTAATTATTATTTTTTTTTTTAGTTTGGTTCGTCCAAATTTTATTCGATTAACCGGTTAAAATATTAATCGCGATTAAAGCATTAGTCGACTAATCGGTAGGTTAATCGATCGATTTCCCACCCCCTTAACAGAACAGCCTATTTTCTCACTAGAGCTTTGTCTTTGTGGGCTCGGTGAAAGCGTGGGGAAGGCGCGCTCGCGAAGTTTTGGTTCTGACAGAATATCACTGGGGCAATAAATTCATTCTAAAACTTGTTCTGCGTTTGCCCGACAAGGTCAACTCTCATTATGGTGCTCCCGTGCGTATCTCCAATTTTAAATGTTCACGGATTCTAGCATGTATCAGATCATAAGCTTTGCATGTGTGTGTGTGTGTGTGTTTTATAAAAATAATGTGATTGGGCTTAATCCCGCGCAGAGTAGAAAAGCATAATTCGTGCTATCTATGTTTAGTTGAATAATATGCAAAAGCCATAAGCAAATGTCAACTGCAAATTCATAAGTCAGAAGAGTGTAAAGTTCCTAAAGACTCCGTGTATTTCTCTATTGCAAACTTGCCGAGCTTTCTCGTGAAAAACTACGAGTTTTACTGTACAAGACCAACTTTCGGGGGCACGGGGGTCTAGTTCCAGATTTTAGCGACACGTGCCGTATCGACCTTCAAGCATTTTCAAAACGTAGGTTCGCGCGTCGATCACAATCTCGCCCTTCTTTCCCGTCCCTCCCCTCACCGTCCTGCTCCGGTCATACGGTCCGCCTGTGCCCTCTCCTCCTCGCGCCGTCCGTCTGCTTCTGCAGCCACGTGTTGCGTCATGTGCGAAAAGTGCTGAAGCGATAAAAAGAAGAGAAAAAGATGTCCGCCCGCTATCGTGGAACAAAACATAAAAGACCACGAAATAGATTACATTTGATCTTTTTCGAGTCTTCTTTCCCCTTGTGTCTAACCACGTTCGGAAGATAGTGAAAGAAAAGCGTTCAAAATCAGTCGCCAGGGTATTCGGTTGTGGGAGCGTCCCGCTAAGGCCAATAGTCGCATTACGGCCGAGAGTGCATTAGGGTATGAGAGGGGCGGAAGGGCCGGGAGTAGCTCTGAGCTCAAGTAGGGCGTAAGGGCCGAGAACTGCATTAACGCCGATAGTCTTGGAATGAACTGGTGCGGCCGCCTTCTCGGGGGTCGCGTTTGGGTTGACGACTTTAGTTGCCACCAAATAAGATAGATGGCGCCACACTGAGCCTGACAGATGAAGCGTCATTCTCAGTGTCACAACTCAAACTTCACTTTTAATATAACTTCACTAATATGTCAAGCTCTAAGCTTGACATATTTTCAGTCTCGTCATTCGCCGACGTCTCTTCGTAGATCGCAATGATTGGCGCTCCGAGTATTCTGGGGGAAAGTAGACGTATGGGCATTTTTAAGAGTGTATTTGTCGGTGACCGCAAATACTGCGGTTTTTGCGTTTGTTTTCGCCTTTCACGGCCGGCACCAGTCGGTATGCCGGCCTTGCCTAGCCGAATTTTGTATTAATTTATTTGCTTTTCTGCGCTTTATCATCTCTTATTCGTTTGATCAGTAGTTCCTCCATCTGCCTATTTGGATTATGTACACACACGCACGCGCACAAGTATTTACAAATATATGCTATGAATTTAGGGCGCCTTTCTGGTATAACATTATATATTCTAATAATCGGCTTTTTAAGAGCTCAGTGAAAACTTTATTGCGTCTTTTCAATTTTCAGCACATCAACTAAATTAATTGTGTCTCTGATTCTACGAGAACGATGAGTGAGGTTGATTTTCAGAAATTTTATTTTCAATTTTTTTTACATCGAAACGATGAAGAAGGCACATGCATGCAGGCTAGGAAATATTAAAAACACATGGGCCATGTTAAAAAAAAAAAGAAGAAAAAAAACCTGGCCGGCAGGTTCTTTCTCGCCTAGCTGTTAGCCCCAGCAGCCAGGACACTCCATAAAAAAGGTCTTGATGTTGTCTGTGAATTGGTGCTGTAGGTTCGACACGGCTGCCGCTCCCATTCCTGCTGCGACGCTCTTGTAGCTCCACTGTCGCGCCAGCTGTTCGCTTTGTGGGTGCTAATGGCGTCGTTGTGTACCGCATACCTTGGGCTGCTCGTGTTTGGCACTTCTCCGTTGCGGAGTTGTCGTATTCTGACATAGAAGTAAATGTGTCGAGGATATATAACATCATTACTATAATAAATTACCCGCCCAGAACCTTCACACCCAACAAAAAAAACAAAAGCTTCTGATGATATAAATCACTCCACTAATAACCTCTTGTGCGCATTCCGACAATATTGTGTTGGACGTCGCAAAGTTCAGAAACAAGTAAAGCAAATTTCACGTTAGTTTTTATACAAGATGAGGCAAACACCAAAACTTAGTGCAGATTCAATCAGAATGACAGAAAATGACAACTCACCGTCGGAGTGCATTCTTGCCTTGGAGAAGTGTCACGTGTTTCGCTCCGTCCCTCAAATTGGCTCACGGGGGCATAGCCTTCGCCCTTTGCCAAATAATGTTGACACGGAGTGTAGCAAAAAAGAAAAGCTAGTCGAAACGGTCAAGTCATGTGAACGCATATCCTATATACCTTTATTCTTTCGAACCAGAGACTCTCTGTTCCTCTATTTTCTCTATTTTCCTAAGTTCAGCTGGCCTTTTTAGAATGATGCACCAAGAAGCTCAACTACAGCCTGTTACTCAAGTACTACATGTTTAATTAACGCTAAAGGATGAAGCAATAAAACCAAAAACGCAGTATTTGCCGTCACCGAGAGATGCAATGTGCACTGACAAAGAGAATAAATATATGGCGCAATCTATCATATATGATGGCAACAACGGTCGTCAACCACAACGCAACACCCGAGGAGGTGGCCACACGAGCCCATTCAAAGACTATCGGCCCTAATACAGTTCTCGGCCGTTATGCCCTATGCGGCCTCAGAGACACTCCCGGCCCTTCCGCCCCTCTCGGCCGTAGTGCGACTATTGGCCGAAATGACAGTGACCCTTCGGTCGTAGGGCTACGCTTTATGTGCGCGTCTTGCCAGCTGGCACTGAGGACTGTCCTCTTCCCACCGTTCATCAACCTTCATTGTCTCTCCACCCCCCCCCCCCCGCCCCCCCACCCCCCCACCCCCCTTCAAGCTGACTTCTCTGCGTTTCTTCCATGTGCTTTAGAGCAGAGACAGAAACGAATATCCAGGAACAAAGTGGATTGAGCGCACCCTGACAAGGCAGGAGTGTAAGCATAATATAATAAATTATGAGACAGTACCAACGTAGGTTTAAATTCGGTAGTTCATGTACAGAGCGCGACATTGTTAGCGCGAACAAGCGATCGCCGATTTTTCCAGTTTTTCTTTTTGACACCAAGGGATGTCTTCCAAGTTAGTATTGCTACGGAAAGAACTAATTTAGTTCTCTAATGTAAGCGAAAAAAATTTTGTGCTCGCTGATACCGCTTAGAAATAAAATGCGAAAATGCGCCGATGTCGTGATCGCGCTAACAGTGTCGCGATGTGTACGGCCGTGGTTCATGGTTCTATTGCCCTGTTTTATAATTGTGTTGTCATCCTTCAAGGCTCTTGTTCGCCCCCCCCTGATCATTGTTCTATTATATTCAATTTGGTTATTTCCCCAAGCTCTTAAGTCATGTCTTGAACCCTTCACCGGTGTTCAGCAATAGTACAGAACTTCATCCCGTGCATCGGGTAATGCTGTACTTGATGGTTTAATGAAAATTCAAGAGTCGGGTTGTTCGTTTTTATGACTGAATTGTGAGCTTGCTCTGCATTAGCAGTTGAATATCAGCGTAAAGAACATAGTGGGACAGTCTTCTTGATACCAGAGACAGGTAACTTGACGTTTTTGCCATTCTGTCGAACCGAACACGAACCCGAGCGGAAAACCGGACCAAAACCATTATTTTGACCAAACCGGAACGAAACCGAATCATAAATCGAACATTTGCTAATAAACCCGAATCAAAAACGAACAACAATCTTATACGACGGTTTTCGGTTGACTGGGAAAGGGTTTGGCGAAACGAAAAGCGAGTCAGTTATTCGAATCTTGACTTCCGCTCATCAAATGCCGATAGCGCTGGGCCACCATGCAGATCACGCGCACTACAGCGATAGCTGATAGCGGAGCGGACCGCATCATATAGCTAAGCGGGCCGCAGCGGGTAGCAGTCCGGGCAGCATAGAATAGCGGAGCAGGTAATTATTAGGGCGTTTTCGTAGACCGCATTTGCCCCTCCGCTAAGCCCTCCGCAACGAAGCAGCCGCTACTGCGCCGGCGCGCCGATGGCCTTGACTGTAGAGTTCCGGCTAGCGTAGCTGGTTGCGGAGAGCGTTGCGGGACAGCGGAAACGATCTACGAAAACTCCCTAATATATGGATAGCGGACGGGGCCGTAGAGGGTAATGGAGGGGACCGCATCGCCTATCTGACCTGGGGCCCTAATCTGGACACTTGGCGAGAAAGACGGCAAGAAATCTGACGGCTATGATTGGCCGGCGCCAAGGTCAAGTGCGGCGTCTGCCAATCACAGCCGCCAGATTTCTCGCCGACTTTTTCGCCAAGTGTCCAGATTAGGGCCCCAGGTCACGTATCGGATAGCGGAGCGGGCAGCATTGGTTAGCGGAGCGGACCGCATCGCATAGCTGAGCAGGACACAGCGAATATCGGGGGGGACCATAGCGGATAGCGGAGCGGGCCACATATGATATGAACAGCGGAGCGTGTCGTACACTCTAAAAAGAGCCCGTGCGTCTACCCCGCACCCAGCCACCTAATAGGCATATCCGGTATGGGCGACGAATAAATAATAAAACATTTCAACCTGTAACTAGTAATAAAATAAGGGGGAGGCAAAACGATAATGTGTGACGGTTGCGCTTATATCCTAAGTGTCTTCCACTGGCGTGGCGACGGCAAAACAATTTGCTCACACTTTTTCAAAAATGTTCGTTGCAACCATGGCCTCCGAGATCCCGGCGGCGCTTCGGGATCTCGGAGGCCATGTTGCAACTGACAAGTTGCCAAAAACTCCCGGCAGGAGGACGGCCGCGATCTATGCTCAAAACCCTTCCTTTTGTGATTCTTTTCACATCGCCCGCAACATCGATGGTATTTTCTTTTGTCTCAGTCGTTCATCGCTCGTTCCAAAGAGCTATAGCGATTTCGTACAGTTCGCCGATAAACCGGCGAACGCGACAAGCGAGCTCCCATTTCGGCGGCCGAGTCATACAGCCAGCCGGCCGCATAGCTAGGCAAGCCGATTCTCGAGCAACTTCCGGCTCTCAACTCGGGAGCTGATTGGCCGGCACCGCGCCGTACGCTTCCGGATACGCCACGCCGAAATACGCCGATGCGCCTCGGAAGCGCTCGTCCCGACGCCCGCTGTACGTCGGGATTACGCCCGTCAAAACGCCCGCAAATACGTCGCAAATACGCCCTATGTGGTTGTGTCTAATAAAACTTCAATAGATGATAGATTTGTGCTAAGTAACAAACTATGCGGGAGTTTGTTAACCTTATGAAGGAACCAAACGGATTGCTTGAGCGGTTTGGGCAGTTTGCGTCTGAACACGAACTAGCAAATATTTCAAAACGCGTCTAGCAACCCCGTGACGAGGCGCTGTTTTTCTTTTTGTTTCCTCGTCGCTGCTTTACGCGTTCTATGCCAGTTTTGAAAAGCGCTTTCTCAAAGAAAAAAAAACGCAAATTGGTTTGAATCCCCTGGTATCTGGAGGCTGTACTAAAATCAACAAAACCGAAACTGCACGGCAGCGCCACTGATGGATGGGCGGTAGCTTGCGCCGCCTAGAGTTTAAAAATAAAAATATTGTAGCTTTTCTTTTTTTTTTTTGCGGTTTCCGTGTTGCTTTGCTACGCTTGTGCTGCTTTGCGGCTGGTTTTCGCATTTCAATGCTGGTTAATGTGCGTTGAAAGGCACACAAGCCAGCACTGAAAAGCGAGACCAGCAGCAAAGCAGCAGAAACCTAGCAAAGCAACGAAAGTGACACATACACAAAAATATGAAATGCTTGTCCTTTTGCATTCATTTTTATTCAGCAGAGAGTAAAAAATACAGAAGAAATTTCTCACTATTTTGCACACAAGAATCATTAACAACAAAACAGGATAACACGTTAAAGGGGCACTGACACATCAAAATCATATTTTTTTTTTTATTATCCGAAACGATTGAAAACGGTGCCGGGACATTACCCTCAAAATTCAAAACTTGGGAATTCAGTATTTGTGAATTAAAAAGAAATTTCCAAATGCCGAATTTGAAGTTCCCGCGCGATCCCCGCCAGTGCAGTCAGTCAAATTTTGCGGTCTCCTGCGACTCGACTTTCTCTCGGACCTCCGCTGGCCCGGAGCGAGGAGGAGGCGAGCTGGCGGGAGCCGGCGCGGGAAAGAACCGGTTTCTTCTTCGACTCGCCGATCTGCTCGAGCGCCGCCAAGTTTTCTGAGAGAGGACACACATCTAGGAAGGGACATCTCACCGAACTCCGATTTTTGGTATTTCAAAAAGAGGGGCCGTAGTGCGTTCGCAATTGCGTTAAAAAACATGTCTTACGATTGCCGTTATTAAATGTTATAGAAATGTCGCCTACAAAGCTTCTAAATTTCCTGATTTTTGACGTCACCGATCAAAAGAAGCAAGGAGGTAGCGGCGGGAGATTTGAACGCCAAAAATAAAAAGGCGCGCGCGCGCGCGGGGAAAGTTTTTTTCGCGATGCGTTTTTTTTTGCGTGTCTATGACTACAACTTGCGTCGTTTTAGACAATAAAAACAAATACGACCTTTGGGGTGTCAGTGCCCCTTTAAGGTTACGTGCGACGAAGGTGATGATATATGCGTCCTTGCAAAAACACTTCGCTAAATTTACATAAAATCTCTAGATTCGTGATCCTTTTCGAGCTTCCTGGCGTACACTCACAAGCCTTTCGCCGTCCAGCCACAGGCGTGGAGCCTATAAAAAAAAAAAAAAGTTGAATTGCTTGATTGGCCATTACGTGCCTGACATGGTCATATGAAAACAGCGAACATATTCTGCACCTCTTTTCAAAAAAACGGTACGATCGAGTTCAACACTGCGACACTAAATACTCGCGTCTCCTCTATTTTTCTTCTCCTCGAGTTAAATGCCTCCATGCTAAATTGACAATCATTTCGAATTTGATTATATAAGTAAGCATAATTAAAGACCGACGACGCGGTGTCTTGCAACTAAAGGAAACTAAGCAATGAGGTCAAGAAAAACAGAAGCTCAGCTCTTTGGTATTGAGTCTTCATCGAGAACCTGCATTAATTTTTAATATTATCACATAAATTTAGGAGTGCGTCACTGCTAAACGAAACGGGGAACCAGTGCGGATCGCGCCATCGCTCATCCTCAGTTAATCGAAAAATATTTAGGCTCATTTTCACTCCTCGCGAACAGACGCGTGAATCGCTGACAACAATGCCAAATAAACAGCTCACAGCAAAACGTTTACCATCTTTTGAAGTGAGCATATGTGCTCGATCTTGATATTACTTGGAAGTCTCCAGTTATTTGACAATGACATATTTCTCGCGGCGAGTGAAGAGGAATCCTATACAATGATAGGATTTGGTTTTTGTGTTTTGAAGCCATTGCAGCTATTGCAAAATCAAACAATTAATGCTCACTACCACTGCGACTGTTAGGTTTTGTTGCAAACATTTAATCTCCGCTCAATTCCGAAACATTTAGGTTTACATGTGATTCCATTTCACAAAGCATTACTAAACAGCTCTACGTCTTCGGATTCGCGAAATGTGGAATATTATTTGTGTAATCTTATTTTAAACATCAGCTGATACTGAAACCGAAACTTCGTTTGCGTCAGGCAACATTGGTCTCGTGTCGTCAGAGGCATGGCCACGTCACGTCAAACCACGTGGTCTTGTGACGTTCGTGGGGGCGAGGTACAGGACACGCGACGCGGGCAGGTCGCTTCGCATGGCGTGGACGGTGATGGCCCGGGGGAGAGGGGGAAGGGGAGAAGCCGGAAAGAGGAGAGGGGGGAGCGGAGAAACAGACCGATAAGCGCGCAGGGCAGCGCAAACTAGCGCATCCGCGTTACGGCGATCACGTGGACGACGTTGAGCCAATACCGGGAGGAGAAACACATGACGTCATCGTTCAATTTCGCTCTGAGAAGTAAAAACAAACAAAACGTGAGAATGACGTAGACATGCCTCTGACGTAGTGGCTCAACGTTGGCCGCTCCAACTCCGTCGCATTGACTGCGCTGTCGATTGCGTCTAGCGTCGCACGCTAGAGTTGGCAGATTTCGGCGACTTGGCTCATTTGAAAGTTTGCTAGCCAGTTTATGAAATATATAGACGGAATTAGATCGTAATATTTGGCATGGGGTCTTCCTATGTGATACTGAAGAGGGCTGCATAGTTTTCTAAATATCAAAAATGAAACGGAGTTGCCCTTTAAGCAAGAGGAGAAGACCAAAAGAGCGTACCGCACGTCCATTGGAACTCCCCCCATTTGGCACGGCAGGTGGTGTGGTGATGACGAAAATCCATGCTTGACCACATTGACCCCGTAAGTGATGACGTCACAACAAGATGTCTGGGTCCAAACAAACCGTTGCTAGGGACGTTGCTATGGACTAATGCATGGAGACTCCACATGAGGCTAGATTTTTGCTTACAAGTAAGTAAATATTTTTTTGTAAGCAACCTAACTTCTTGATATCGAATTATGAAGATGTTCTTGTCGTCTCAATGTCGTATCGCAACGATGAAAGCCATTTCTGAAGACCTACACTCCGCTTTGCTTTGGTATAGCAGACGACACGATAGATTTGCTGGCCTCTGTTGCAGCGGGCGTCTTCATTGAATTGCGTCGGTAAACGAGCGACAAAAACAAGTGCATCACCATCACCGTAGAGGCCTCCGCAATGTGCGTTTTTTTTTTTTTTTTTTTTGTGAAGAACCCAGCTTAGTTACGAGGGGTGAAAATGCAGTAGGATCAAACCACGTCATGCAGATCAGCTACGACGACAACCTGAAGTGCATTACCGGCGTAGTGCAGGCCAGCATGAGAAACAAATCGTACGCCGTCGAGGTAAGTCGTTTGTTATTATTATTATTGTGGTTGTCAGGTTATTAAAGAATTGCATGTCTATCGCAATTTCGCAGTATTTTTGCTTTTTTTTCCCCCTTGGTATACATAAAATTTTGTGGATGGGCTCTTTTGGTGAAGATCTTCATCGAACCCGCGATGCGAGTACAATCTGTAATAAACTCACCTTATGTTTTTTATCCACTTCTTTCGCGCTTTGGGGTCTTGCGGAAATCTGAAGAAACTGCAAGAATCTTTCTCCACGCGATGGTTCGCAAACAAAATTTGGGATCTCAACCGTTCGCCTGAAGTGCTTTTCTCACGGGTGCAATGCGATCTTTTAGCAGACGATCATCTCGATCGACGCCCGGACTTTCGATAAACCATATTTTGCATCGCACCCCACTATGAATTCTTATAAGTGTCTGAAACTCATTATATTTCAAACAAATGCGATGTCAGAATATCGTCTTTATAGGTGGTATTCACTCAGCCTGCAGGTTCGATTTTGCCAGGGAGCGCCACCGTCGATCCGCCATCTTCGAGGTCGCGGTTTAACAGGTTTGGGTATACGCGTACGCGGTCGTCCGTTGGTAGTGTGTACTAATTTTATATCTTTGAAGAAGCTTCGTTGAACAGAGGAGAGACAAAAGTTTATCTCGGGGGCGAACCGTTTTAGTTTCCTTATTGCCGCCGAGTACCGTGTGTAAAGGCTGAACCGCATGCAATTTAGCGAGCGACGGGACGAGACGAGCGACGGCGACAGCGACGAGACAAGCGACGACGACCCGCTTCGCTGTCGCTCGGTCACTCGCGCGACGAGGCAAACCGCATGAAAGCGAAGGGAGTAAGCGACCAAGGCGTTAAGCTACGTTTTCTAGAAATCCAAAAACCGAGCGTCGCTACGAGCGGCCGTGAGAAATCTCCGTCGCTCGCTCGTCGCCGACTTCCGTCGCTGTCGCCGTTGCTCGCTAGATCGCTTACATGCGGTTCACCCTTCACTGTCGCTCGTCGCGTAGCTCGGTTTTGATATTTCTAGAAACCTTAGCGCTAATCACCTTGGTCGTTGTTTGGTCCCGTCGCTTTCATGCGGTTTGCCTCGTCGCGCGAGTGACCGAGCGGCAGCGAAGCGGGTCGCCGTCGCTTGTCTTGTCGCTCGCCAAATCGCTTACATGCGGTTTTTAAATCGCTTGGGCTAATAAAATATGCGCCCTATTTTTCATAAGCTGCGCACTCGGTGAGCCGCACGGTATGTTTCTGCACAGGAACAAACGCCGAAGGCACGACGTACGACACAGAGGTGATGGAGCAACACGATTACACGGCCGTAGTGCTGAAAATCCGCTAGAGAAAAACAATAAAGAAACTAGCAAAACAAAACAAAGAGTAATCACACCGTGCTACAAAAGCACCAAAGTAGAAAAATCGGTTCTCGCAAGAGCTACCGCCGTGGGCACGGCGCGCGACACGGAGCGCTGCATGGTGCCGAGGGAGCAACGCGGCCGCCGAGCGGCCGCGGTGAACGAGTCCGATAGCGACAAAAACGAACTAAAACACATAAAAAATATTCCTACGGCGCTTCAAAAGCACCAAAGTACAAGAATAACCCCTAGTTTCGGTCAAAAAGACCCTTTAAAGTTGTAAAATGCTGCTAAACCGCGCTGAAAGGCCCGGCCGACACCTACGTGCGGTAGAAAGAGACCTCGAAGATGGCGACCGTGGTGGCCGATGCCAGCGAACCTAGCGAGTGACGTCAAGTGAATGTCACCTATTGGTGTCGGTTTGAAAAGGTCGGCCGCCGTCGGTATGATAACAGCGACGCTAACTGCATTCGACTATTTATTTATCTTTTTTACCAGAAAACCCGGCCGCGTTATTGTAGCTTTGCTCCACAAACGATGAGTTGAGAGGCAGCTTGCATTGAGATGCCCGAGAAAAAGCAGTTTCAGCGTGAGACGTCGCCGCTTATTCTCTTCGTCTTTTCTGAAGGCCTGAGCTACGCCCAAGAGACTACCGCGGACGATGGCACCGTGAAGCTCGACAACGACCTGGGAAGCAGCCGAGATGGGTCTCGAACGGACGACGAGGTCGTGCAAAGGTCCGTGCCTTTCGAGTTTCCACGCGCGTTTCCGCTCTCTGCCGCGTCCTCGCCAGGGACACGTCACGTTAGCGGCTGTCAAAAGGTCATGAGGTCCCTGAAAGGCCCTTTCAGAGGCCTCGTGCCTTTTGGCATCAACTTAACCTTCTGCGCTCCCAGATATTTGCGTGGCTTTTGATGTTCTAAGCGCCTATTTCTTCTAGGTACTACTGCATAGGTTTGATGTAGCAAGTGCTGGCAAAACCTTCAGTCTAGTCGCACACGGGCCGGAAGTGTCCAAGGCTTACCCGATAGATGGCGCCAGTGTGTTAAGTGGTCACAAGAGGTCACAATGCACTCAGTCATTCATGTGCAAATGTGTGAGCCAGGCTTACGAAATTGGCCTGGAGGATGCTCCAAGCGTGCAGCAACAGTAAGGGTTGCGGGATCCTTACACCTTCACCATCTCGGTAGTCGCTGACGTCCATAGCAGAGTTCCTTGTTGTTGAGCACACGTTGACTGAGCTTGCAGAATACTTTGGCAATGGGCGACCGACACTACTAAACCCGAGTATGCACAGTGAATAGTGAGTTTTCATAGATTGTTTTCGCCGTCCAGCAATGCTCTCCGCAATCCGCTACGAGATCCGTAATCGGCAGGCAAGGCTAGCAGGACGCATCCGCAGTGGCGGCGTCTCTGTTGCGGAGAGCGCACCGGAGAGAGAGTTGTGGTTACGAGAACTCTCTAATGACGCGCTTAAATTGTGTTTGCTGGACCAGCTGGTGTGTACGGACGATTTGTTGAATAGCACCTATTTGTAATACATTGCCAATGGCACATAAATGCGTACTGCAACCTGACATTGACAAGTTGCAGCATGAATCAAGTGTCTGGGCCTTAGCCCACCCACAACAAAGACCTAGATGTCTCGTGAGGGAATCTACGGGCAATAATTTTTGCTTCAACTTACCTTGTGTAACACATCTCAATAGTCTAGTAGTGGTCAGGATATGCATTTGGTGCAAAACAGTTTTAATAAAAATAAGATTTTAAATTTATAAGAAAACAAAGTTTCAATGCATACATCTCAAACATGATGTATGTACAGTGTCCTTTCATTTTTATCAGCAGGAGCAACATAATCTGCAAGCTGAGTGCAGATGAGCACAGGAGAACTAGGCGAAGTTATATCATCAGTGGTGTTAGGTGACCCTTGCTCGCTTCTAAGCTGGCTCCGAGATTTTGATGATGCCGTGGCAACGCCTTTGACAGATAACTGGCGGCAGAGAGGTTCACCACATGCTCTGTGGCAATTGCTGCAAGGTTCAAATGAAAGTAGTTTGTGTGATAATCGAATTCAGGGTATAAAAATCGTAGGTCGCTCTTCTAGCTTGCCTTTTTTAATTGTTCTACTCATTGCCACCTCATGAAAAAGAATTTTTGTGCATAGCTCATATGCTGCATCAAGTAGTTTTTACAGCGGTTGGTTGTAGGGAAAGAAGCAATGCCTTTGGTATTCGAAACATCTGTTCTGACAAAATAATTAATCTTAAATGCACACACACACCCATATCCTAATTCTCCACACAAAGGGGAAAATTACAAACACTGAGAGGAGCCAAACATTTTTACTCTAGTCATTAAGATGAAAATGACAAATTTGATATTAAAAGCAGCGAGGAGGTTTTAAAAGTCCCCAAGATGCATGCTAGGAATGTAGTCTCACATGCTGCATGTGCTCACCTTATCTGTACGGGAGATTTGATGCAAATCGCTAAAATAAGGTGACAACACATGCACGTGCAGTTTGTTTTAGAGTTTGAAAGTTAATGCAGCAGACGTCGGCACACATAGCGAGTGTAACTACAAACCCAGCGTGCACCTTGGTGCTTCGAACAATTTTGCAGACTGTCTTTTGAAGGCGATTCACTCACGTCGTTGACGTGCACAGATTACCGTATTAACTCGAGTAATAGGTGCACTGTTTATGAACAAAGCCAGCATGTTCACCTCCTGCAGAGCACCCGTTGGCCCATCGTAACGATCAACGTTGGGAATCCAGGGACTTGCAAGATGAAGACGACGCCTCGCGTAAAAGTGCCACCGGCACAGATCACATTTTTGTGGAGGTTGCTTGTCTCGACATCGCTATATTTTCTGGGTAAAAAGCAATGACTATAGTCCCTCACAAAATGAGAACGGTAGGGAGGAGCTTCAGTTGGTCCAGTCTCGAGCGCAGCTTCTTGCCTTTGATGCTTCGGCGTCTCGTGAACCTCGAGCATACTCTCAGCCAAAGCACAATAGAAGACAAGGAGCACGTGCTGGGCTCCGGGCATTCAAAAGAGATTCCTTGATGTTCTCACCTTGTCGAAAACTATAAAAGGTATTTGCAAGACGCCCCATTTGAGTGCACCGTTCACTGGGCATGCTTGGAACGAGCTCGCACTATGCACTCGTCTACGGCCGCCAACGAATAGTCCCTATAGCTGTGCATGGGCTGTGCAGGAAAGTAGACGTGTGGTACTCGATCATAAACGGTGCATCTGTTACTGGAGCGAATGCGGTAATTTAGTGCCACACAGTTGTCGGAGATGAAATGGCGGCGGGTGTGTGGCGATGTCGTGCGGACGGCTCTTGACGCGGACCGTGCCTCGACAGGGAAGAGGAAGCGATCAAGCTGGATGGCCTGAACGTGGCCCAGATGAAGGAGCTGCGGGAGAAGGCGGAGAAGCATGTGTTCCAGGCGGAGGTCAGCCGCATGATGAAGCTCATCATCAACTCCCTCTACCGCAACAAGGAGGTGAGTCTGGGATGTCTCTGCGCGTTTTCTCCGGAGCAACTATACCCCGTTGCCAGTCGAGAAAAGTGGGACAAGCTTTTCTTGCAAAGCCCCCCCCCCCCGCTCTTTCGACTTGAGCAAACGAATGCTGGAGAGAAAGCGAGTGGACTTGCCTCCTCTCCAGCGTTTGCTCGCTATAGTTTCTTTGTGCAGCGAGTCCTTGCCAACCTATGCACCTGTGGTTTGTAAGACATGTGAAATGGGGTATAGTTACTTTTTTCGGTGGCTCTTTTGACATCCGCCTTAATCAAAGCTGTTTGTCATGCGTGACCGCTTCTGGAAGACGTGAAAGGAAGTTTTATTATTTCTCCGCTGCATTATTTTCACGTCGCCGTCAGGACTGTTGTCCCTTTCTTTTGAACATCCCCGACGAGACAGTTGCTTATCTTTTTTTTTTGTCTCCCATCGAAACTGCAAACAAAACGAAACTCACCTAAATAATACCGTCGCACTGGCAAGCATGCTGCTTTTTGGACATGTTTCTGCAGTGTCTGAAACATGCCTTCAACGTTACATCTGTATGATCGAAGCCAATACTGGCGGAGAGCATATTGCCACACTTTCGTTGCGTGAGCAGCCGTGCATGGCAGGGGTAGGAACCTTTCACTTTGCATGCATTTATAGGGAAACGGTACAGCTCTATTTTATGTGCGAGCTAAGTCTAGGGTTGCCACCTGCCCAACTTTTGACTGTCTCAACCTTTTTTTTTTTTTTTTTTTTTTTTAAAAAGGTTGGTTGGTTGTTTGTATCTAAAAATAATTTGCCTTTTTTTTTTTCAACTATCCAAGCGCAATTTTTTTTTTTTTTTTTTTTTGGGGGGGGGGAGATTATATATTCCAAGGCAATCAACGTTATTCAGTGTATAGGCATATCTATATTCTATTTTTAAGCTAATTTTGTAAACATTCCCCTGGTGCGTGGAATTGTTTATTTAGCTGCAAATAGACGTAATTTCCGTAAGAGTCTGGCACGTTTAGTAATCAATGAAGCATGATGAGTCTTTGTGATTTACCGAAAGAGATTGGAGAATGGCGAGCGAGACGTCACTTTGAATCCAAGGACACGGTCCTGTTGTAATTCATGATTTGAGAAATGTGAAAACATGCTCGCGTTACACAAATTCACGAGTGGCCATGAGCTTTTGAGCTTGTGCCGGTGCTTGCCTATACCCACGTTCACTTCCAACAACCAGCGATTTTTGAAGATAGATTTATGCTCGAAATCTGCACGCTGAGCATCATGCTCAGCTTCTTAGAGCCATGTTTACTTGAAGCATTATTTAATTTGCTGCCATTTTTATGTAAACTCCAATAATCGGTTCTCCACCTGCTGCGCAGGATGAGTAGAGGTGCGAGATTTGTTTTTTTGCACTTTAATTTGGACTGAATGGTATGCATCTACGAATGTTATTGAGTTCAGTGTCATGTATTTGTGTACTTGCGTGTGCTATGATGTATTAATAGATCTGTGTTCATTAATTTCACTCTGGGAAACTCGTATGAAAATAAATTGAATCCGTATATAAATTAACAGTCAACACTGTCTTTTTACCTGTTCAATCTCTCATAACTCCCCCCCCCCCCCCCCCCCCCCCTTGGAATGGCCGGTTTTTTCTTCAAGGATAGGTGACACTTCACTGCTATGTCCATAGCAGTGAAGTGTGTGTAACATGACAACAAACGCACCAGTAAGATGGGATTCTGTAAAGATGTTCATGTAAAGTTTAGACGACATTCTATACCAAATCGAATTGCTTACTGGTGCACTCGTTGCCAAATGAACAAATTTCACAGATATAGATGCAGCATGCGTAGAGCAGGACACAAAAATAATGAAATGGCGACTTTGACGGCGGACGTCATGACCGTAAGAGAAATTGCCCAAGTCTTTCGTTCGAGATGTCTCGGGCATGCAAATACCTCTAATTATTTTGACAATGGTCATTGCAATGGTCACTGAACTATTTCTTTTTGTTGTCGTCCTAATTTATTCGGAAATTTTTAAATAAAATTTTTCTGGGAGAACATAAAAAAGTGGGAATTTAGAAAGGCTTCCTGTTGGTTGTTTAAACATAGTTCTACTCTGTAGTAATTTTTGGAGCTGGCATTGGAGTGAAACTGGGTGCCATCACTTGTCATTGTTTCTAAATTTACGCACATATTTACTGCTTTTTCTTTTTGATCTTTTTGGGAAGACACAAGCATGGCCATATACTACTGCTCAGTCAAGCCAGCGGTGCAATTGGGATGGTTTTTATTTTCAAAGGTTTGCTCTGAGGTCACTGTATGCAGTGTGCCAGTTTGGGTTAATTCATAATGGCAGGGTCCTTTCATTATTCTCCTCTTGTGGGCGTGACCATCGTGAAAACAAGCGAAAAAGAAACTACTAGCTTTGTGGAACAAGCTCATTTGACTTGCTAACTTGGTCATCAAAAGTTTTGCATTTGAAATACACTCCTGCAATATTCTTTCTGGCATTGGACATAAGCTTTGGTAGCTACAGGTAATTGATTCACATGAACATAACAGTAGATGAAATCTAACTCTGCATCCCTAACCAAGTGTGCAATGCAGGACTATGGGCATGCTCACTGAATTGGGAGGTTAGTTTACTGCCTGTGTCTTACAAGAAACTTTTTTTTTTCCCCACAGATCTTCCTTAGGGAGCTCATCTCCAATGCATCTGATGCCTTGGACAAGATTAGGCTACTGTCCCTGACTGATCCTGATGTCTTGAACACGAATCCGGAGCTGACCATTCGCATCAAGGTAAGCCTCGGGTTTCAAAGAGTTGTGAAGTAAACGTCCCCCCTGTTATATTGCTGTTCCTAAGTACAGCGCGAGCATCTACATAGAGATGTTGTCAATCTACCTAGACTTTTCATTATATCCACAAATTGAAATGCTGCCAAATACTGGCGATGGGTTTTGTCAGTAATCTTAACACACCTGAAGCTTCATGTTGTCTACCTCAAGCAACAAAAAGATGTCTACTCTGTTCTAGTTATCTGAGGTGGTTCTGGGTATCTTCAATGAACTTAAGCCGCGTTTACATGAATGCGACTTAGTCGCATCGAATCCAGTTGTCGCATTGAATGCGGTCATGTAAACGGCATAATGCGCAAAGAAAGCGCATCGTATTCAAGTCGCTAGACAGAGGTGGATCGAGATGGCGAGTGCGCATTCATTCAGCCCATGTAAACGGAGGTCGCATCGCATTTTAAAACGGGGAGGATTATGGGAAGGCACTCGGCTGCTGGACCGAGTGAACAGCGGAGAACATGGCGGCGGCCAACCTCGTCGGCGGCGCGGAGAGCGGTCCCGTATGGACGCCCGCAATTTTTTTCCGAGAACAGACGCAAGCTTTTATTGTCATCATAAGTAAGCGGAATATAGCGGAGCTGCTCGGTGAGGGCGGCCCCCGTCCAAGCCTTGCGAAGTTCGACCTGCGTGCCCGAAGGGATCCCAAAGGCTTCGGCGCAAGCACGAACGACACCGAGAGGTCCGAGCACTGTAGAGCACTGCATGGTAGCGCTGAACGAGCAGCTCCTACCTCGGAGCCGTTCCTGGCTGCGCAGGAGCCTTTCGGACTCGGGGTCCGGTCAGTCCGGTCGCAAACGGCGAGGTCTGGCGCGGCGAAGCGCGGAGGCTTCCTCAAAGCGTGCGCACACACGTTGCCTCTGGTCCAGAGTGGCCCGGCGGCCCGGCCTGGAGCACTAAACGCTTGGGTTTTGATGTTTCTTCCGTCTCGTAACTTCTTCCACAGCACCGAAGACAGCGGGCAGCACGATCTTTACGTTCACTGAACGCGTCGAAAGGCCTTCACGTGCGATGCACCGGAAAACGTGGTGCGGCTGGTGCCGGAACTGCATAACTTCGAGCTTTGACACGGCATGGCGCCACCTTCTAGTGCGCATTCATGTAAACGTTGCCGCGTCGGCTTCGTTCGAAGAACGAGTGGAGTCGATGCGCTGAAGTCGCTTTCATGTAAACGAGGCTTTAGTCTCCGATTATGCAAGTCCTCCGGAAGAGTCATATGCTAAAGTCTCGCCATCTCTTTCCAGAGCGACAAAGACAACGGGTTGCTGCACATCACGGATTCGGGCATCGGCATGACAAAGGCAGATCTGGTAAACAACCTGGGAACTATTGCAAAGTCTGGCACGGCAGAGTTCCTTCAGAAGGTGACAGAGAGTGCAGAGGCCCCCAAGGAACTGAACGACCTGATTGGCCAGTTCGGCGTGGGCTTCTACTCTGCCTTCCTGGTGGCGGATCGGGTGGTGGTCACCAGCAAGCACAACGACGACAAGCAGCACGTCTGGGAGTCTGACTCTGGCGAGTTCACCGTCGCGGAGGACCCCCGTGGGAACACCCTGGGCCGTGGAACCACGGTGACCCTTCAGCTCAAGGAGGAGGCCAGGGACTTCCTTGAACAGGACACGCTGAAGAAGCTGATCGAGAAGTACTCGCAGTTCATCAACTTCAACATCTTCTTGTGGACGTCCAAGACGGAGACTGTGGAGGAGCCAATCGAAGAGCCCGCGGAGGAGGCGGCCAAGAAAGAGGCTGACGAGGCCAAGACTGACAAGGAGGAAGAGGACAAGGTGGAGGAGGAGGAAGACGATGAGGAAAAGAAGCCGAAGACCAAGAAGGTGGACAAGACAACTTGGGACTGGGAGCTCATCAACAGCGCCAAGCCCATCTGGACGCGCAAGCCCGCAGAAATCGAGGAGAAGGAATACGAAGAGTTCTATAAGGCCATCACAAAGGACACTCAGCCACCGCTGATGAAGACCCACTTCATCGCCGAGGGAGAGCTGACTTTCAAGGCCCTGCTGTACGTGCCGGCGGTTCAGCCGACAGAATCCTTCAACCGATACGGTGGCAAGGTGGACCACATCAAGCTGTACGTCCGAAGGGTGTTCATCACAGATGACTTCCAGGACATGATGCCCAGCTACCTTAGTTTTGTTCGTGGCGTCGTCGACTCTGACGACCTCCCGCTCAACGTAAGTCGAGAGATGCTTCAGCAGCACAAGTTGCTGAAGGTGATCAAGAAGAAGCTCGTCCGCAAGGCCCTAGACATGATGAAGCGCATTCCTAAGGAGGATTACAACCGCTTCTGGAAGGAGTACTCCACAAACCTCAAGCTGGGCATCATCGAGGACACTACCAACCGCTCGCGTCTTGCCAAGCTGGTGAGGTTCCACTCTTCTCACGGTGAGGAGCTGACTTCACTGTCGGACTATGTGACACGGATGAAGGACGGCCAGCAGTTCATCTACTACATCGCCGGCGCCTCGCTGGACGAGGTGAAGCGGTCGCCGTTTGTGGAGCGTCTGATCCGCAAGGGCTACGAGGTGCTGCTGCTGACTGAGCCTGTAGACGAGTACTCAATCTCGTCGCTGACGGAGTTTGAGGGGAAGAAGTTCCAGAATGTGGCCAAGGAGGGCCTGAAGGTAGACGAAGGGAAGGCCAGGGAGCGTCACGACGCCCTGGTGAAGGAGTTTGAGCCTCTGACCAAGTGGCTGGAGGATGATGTGTTCAAGGGCAGGGTAAGCTGTGGTTTCTTTTTGTATGCCAAGAGCGAGGCACGTCTAGTGTGAGCATCTAATTTTGTATGTGGCTTGCTCGCGCGACGTCCGTGCATCATACTGGTGGTCATTCCTACATGTTCTTTCCAAAAAAAAATTAATGGGGGAGGGGGGGGGGGGGGGGTGAAATGTATGCTGCAATAGATCTAGCCATTTACATCCTGGCCCACTCTTTTCTTTAAGCAAGTGCAGAGTGTCCCCCCCAAAACATATGGGCTGTGTTCCTAATCTTACCCGAGTAACCTGTCTTCTACGTCAGTGGGTAATACCACGTGACATCGCGAGTAAACAATGCGCTCCTCGATTTTGGAACAGCCGGGATTGTCGCCTGGATACTACGCGACTATACTTAGTTTCACCTTATGTGCGAGCGAAGGCAAAGCTGGAAGCGCGAGCGCGAAAGTTCCGTGCGTTCAGGCTTTGCTCGAGCGCGCGAGCTGGGGAGAAACGCAAAAAGCCCTGGTCTCGCGCTTCTAGCTTTGGCTTCGCTCGCAGATAATGTGAAACGAAGTATAGACCTGTTGCAAAACGTACAGCGCCACGACAGCAGGAATTTCGGGAACCCTCGGTACAGATCACGCGCTTTCTCGTTGTGCCTCCGCAACTTCTCGCGCGTCCCTTCAGCTGCCCCCAGCAGCCGTTGCAGCCATCCACCATCCTGCCCATCCGCCGAGTCATACCTCGTTGGCAGCATACTGTATCTGTGGCAGCGTAAACGCATCGTGACAGGTGAACTTATTTGAATACGTTATTCGTCATACTTCACGTATTGAAGTGTCACCGAATCCACTTATTTTGCATTGCAACCGCGGCAGGTTCCGACCAAGTTCGGCAAAGCGTTGGTGCAGCAGACGACAGAGCCGGTACAAAGGAGAGGGATGAGAAAGGGGCAGCTGTTGGCTCGTCGCTCGTCTGACTCTGCTGCTCAAACGTTGTTGCCGTGGTGACCTGCGCCTGCTCGCGTATGCCTAGTGATAGTGGGAGGAGAGACGGGAGAGGCGTACCAAGGACTCCCATTATTCGTCGTGCGGCGCGCGTGGACTTTGGGATTTTTGAAAAGGGTCTATTAGCTTTGTCTTGGGCTCCGGCAAAAAGAAAACGTAACAGCAATGGAGGGAAATAGCAGACAATCTCTTTTGATAATGGAGGAAGCACTTAAGACAATATTACCCGGTGCAAATTTTTTTTTTTTCAGTGACGATGCGGTGATTTTTGTGGTGGCTCCACCGGCTCCATTTGCTCACCATCCTTTTGGACTGTGTATTGAGATCAAAATTACTTATTCCTTTCAGTTAAACATTAAAGATATGTTTTTATTAATCGGCGAGATCGATGCAAGTTTAGTCCAAGTGCCTTAAATGTATACATTCCACACATCGTAATTTGCACCAATTGCGTTTTGCGGAAATTTAGAATTTGCTTCCACACGGTGTAGCGGTACAGCTCAGGGGGCTTTCTCAACAGTGATATGCAACTTGCACTCGCTCTGCAGAGGGAACTTCCAAACAGTTATATGCAATTTTCTGGGGAGGGAGAGGTAGGGTTCTTGACTGATGATGTACATAAAATCTTCGAAGTCTTCACTGTTTGACAAGCGTTATCCCTTCGTTACGCACTCTCTGGGAAGAAATGACTTCTACATCATCTACCACATTCAAACATTTTCAGCCTTGAATGTAAGAGCATGGAGTTCACCCCAGGCGAAAATCAGCCCACTTCCAGCTAGAATATGGAACTGGAAATGAGGCGGTCCAGCTGGGTTCCAGCTGGACCGCCTCATTTCCAGTTCCATGATCCAGCTGGAAGTGGACTGATTTTCGCTTGGGACTCCAATGCCGAGGACGAAAATGTAAAGCTCTCATTTACACTCGCACTCTGATAACAACAGGTATACCTTCCTGTGGAAGGTGCACGCTCAGGGTGGGGCACTCAGTCAATTCGTGCGTTGAAAACGGCAAATCGCAATAACCGCACATAAATAGCTGCACCTCATTCTCTGCCATTTCTTACGTCTGCCACCAAAGCCAACGAAACAGTCGGAGCTTTGACGGCTCCAAGCGCAGAAAGCAGACAACGAGCACACGGCGAACGGATCACGCGACACCTTTACTCGATTTTATCCGACGTCACCCGCCGATGGGAGGAGGGTAGCACGAGTGAATACTCCAGAGTGGACAACCCACTTCTGGAACGCAATTTCCGACGCCATTAAGTAAACGCGAGCAAGTTTTGAAATGCCACGGCACGAAACCTTTACTCCGGATCAAGCAAGTTTTAAAACGCAGCCAAAGTTGTTTTTTTTTCTCATTGCGAAAATAAGCCACTTGTTGTTAAACGCTCATTTTGTACCCAAATGTAGCGCTAGAACTCCAAACCAGTTTCGGAACAAACAGTCTGCCGCCATTTTCCCATCTGAATTTTTAGAAAATTGCGTGACTTTTGATAAGATAATGGTTAGTTCTGAAACTTTGGGACCTGGTTCGAACCGTTAGCGCTACGCTTGGGTGGAGGATGCGCCGTTGGCACTGCGTCATTCCTTTTTGATTTAAAAAAAAAAAAAAAAAAAAAACCTTGTAAATTTTTTTTTTTGGAGGGGGGACACTCTGTTTTAGAATTTTTCGGAAACAAGGGATGCCCTTGGCTACATGGCCATCAGTGTGCTGTCTGATGTGACATTAATGTGAGCCATTTATTGACATTAATTTTTGGGTAGAGCAGTTGTATTGTTACGACCAGCTTGGATTATTATGTAATTACTGTCCAATCGCCCCCCAAGAGTCATACTATCGTCAATTGAGCCCCTACACCCCCCGGGGCTCTAAGATGGTAATACTATACTGTAGGTATTGGTTATAAACGGAACGCGGTTATAATGATATATCGGCCCTACAGGCGAAGCGTTCCACTATTTCCAATTTCCCCTTTTGCACTTCGTTGACCGGACGTTGGTTATTAAGGAACTATCCAGAAATAGCGAAGTGATTTTCCGATTTCCGTTCGACTTCGTTATAACCGGTCTCGACCAGCATTCGTGTGTTGGTTAGAAAAATGCGATTTGTTTGTCACAATAGTCCACGTACCAGCTTTTTCTTGTGTGGTTGTGAATGCACCCTAGAAAGAGTCGGTTGTGAGATCATCTGCTGGGCATTCGGCACTGGGTATAGTCTCTCAAGTTAAGGACCCCATACCTAATTTAAACGGTGTTACTGGCACCTCGAAGAGGGTGTCTGAGTTTGATTGTGGGGTGGAGAGGTGACGGTCCTTTCCCGTGCGCACTCCTGCAGATCCTGAAGGCGATGGTTTCAGAGGTCTGGCCACTTCCCCTGTGCCCTGGTGGCCACCAGTTCGGCTGGACCGGCAACATGGAGCGGCTGGCCCGCAGCAACGCACACGCCAAGTCCCAGGACACCATGAGGGAGTGAGTGCCCCCGCCGTCTTCCCGGTGTCGCATCTCACACTGCTTAAACGAGATCTTAATTTTTTTTTTTTTACGTTGAACTAAGTCTTTTTTGTGCTTGGAACGGGGTGCAGAGTTGCGAGATCAATGTCACGAAAACTTGATCACGGAAGTGGTGTCACACAGAAAACACCGGAGCGCTGACCGATTTGCATCGCCGCGCTCCCCGACGACGCACTGTGCCTGCTGCCAAGCATTGCTCAGTGCGCGCACACGTCCTTTTAATGCGATAGCATTCTTTAGCTTATGATTTCTTGAAATTTCTGGCCTCCTAATGCGCAATAGGTATGCGCAGTAGACCATTTCAGCTCACATTGTCACACTCCTTCACATTTGCACCCTTTTGAAGGACCTTACGACTTGACGTCGTTCTAAAGGTTGTCTA